>SNQJ01S0061319.1:16808-29336 GCA_010110895.2 Picea sitchensis | reverse complement strand
TCTTACTGCTCATTATTGGATAATAATTCTACATTGATATAACATTTGAAGAAAAAGGATTACAATTACGCTATTACTGATTCAACCCCCCTCTCAGTAATCCAATAGGTGTCGTCTACAAAATAATAATTGTCTCACCGAGGCGGGCATACCCATGCTCAGGATAAAATAAAATCATGGCTACCAATCAAATACACTGTAGATCCATGTCATATAACTATATAAAGTGTAGCCACAAGCAATACACAGTGGAGCTACATCTTGAAGTCAAAAATATATACGTGTAGAGTATCCATCTTCTAGAAGTTGATAAGGCCTGATGGTTGGAGATGAGGTCTTCAAATCTCGAGCAACAACCTCAAAATATTCAAAACTTGGGTAGGAGAGTAATATGAGTGTACGACTTCACTACCCCAAGGTCTTTGACGGCTCATCAGTCATGGACTAGAAAATCTTGATTATCATACTGAAGGCTTCATTGATTTTGAACAAAGACTTGATTGGACTTTCGAGATGGCCAAGAATGAGGGCAAGAGACAAAATACAGAGGGTCCGAATCAGGATTGGTAAAAACTTCCCTTGGACAATAGCACGACAAATGATGAGACTCAGGAAGCATGGCATTAACATAAGTTTATGAGGTAGGAGGCAACGCAAACTCTCCATACGTTTGGAAGAATAACCAAATAGAGGAGGACACAGCTCAATGTAGCGAGAACAACTTCCTAACGTCATATTAAATCCCAGGGTTTGATGAACAAATGGAAATATGTGCTTTATCCAAGGGTGACTCATTGTGCTGCCAATAAAAGGAAAATACTTTTCCCTTCCTCTTTTTGGGGTATATTTAATTTTTTTGTCTTTTTCAATAATTTTGGAAAATGAATAAAAGAATGTTATGTTACAAAGGAGGAATGAGTGTCGCAAACATACAAGTTTGAGGCACAAGGACAAGACCGATGTTCAAAGAAAGGACACTCGGGAAAAATCCCTCCTGGGACCAAAGGTGTCAAGACGCAGAGGCAAAGTGCTACAGGGATTGTGTATAAGGCATGCTTCCGATGGTTCAATTGAGAGAAACATGGATCTGACATTAGACCAAATACGTAGGTATGCAAACACGGTTAACAAAACACACAATGGTAACATCCTTCGATGTAAGTTTAATGAGCCTAGAGAAGGTAAGCTCGGCGGTTTTCCATATTTAGAGAGTCTGAAAAACGTAAAAGGAGACTCCACTGGGGTGCCTTTTTTGAAGGTAGTCTAGTCAATTCGAGAAAGGGGTAAAATAGAACTGACAAGACGTTTATTCAAAACCATTTTAACGAGTGTGATAAAGACAAGATCACTCGGCCATTTTTCCATTTTTAAGGAGTCTGAAAAAAAGCTTAACTATGGACTCCGTCAAGAATGTTCTTCTGGACCATTTTAATGAGTGTGAAAGAATAAGGTCACTCAGTGATCTTTTCAATTTTAGGGAGTCTTAAAAGAGCTTAACTATGGACTTCGTGGGGGTTCCTTTTTCATAAATTTAGTCCCTCAGGCCCGAAAAAGGGTTAAAATTATGCCTGAGAATACTCTTCCAGAGATTCGAGGCCTCTAGAGTATACCTTTGTTCGTGCAGTTGACCATCCAGACCGAAAAAGGGGTAAACTATCGTCGGATAGACGTGACTTCAAATTTCAGTTTAACGAGTGTGAAAGGCCACAAGATCGCTCGACAATCTTTTCATGTTTAGAGGGTCTGAAAAGGGATTAAAAGAAGACCTGTTATGTTTTGGGAGTCTCGTGGGTGAGGTCAAGAGTGATAAAGAGTCATGCAAATGAGGCTCAAAACTCGTAATCATGAAAAACTAAAATAACTACCGAGCCTATAGTCATTAGTGACATCATGGACACCATAATGCAACTAGGATCTACCCAGGGCATCAATGTTCTGGTAATCTCTAACACCAAATCGCGAAACTTCTAAAGGAGCAATGATGGTTCTGTGTCGCAACCTGGTGGGATCGATCCTATGGAAAAGGGATAAAGACAAAAAGTAGGGGTGGAAACCTAACTTATATGCTTAAGTTGGCTATCTGATATTTTTCCCCACGGACTGTCAAATGTGACCCAAAACTCCAAAAAATGCCATGATACCCGATCGTAACCTTATAAAACAACTCCTCAATCACTCTAAATGGTTTTCAATTCAAAGAAAATGATCAGGGGGGCCAAAAAAGTGACCAAAAAGGGCCAAAAAGCCTATAAATAGAAGTTGGTAGCTTATTATCACCATTCCTGATTTGGAAATTGACTCTGGAGAAAAAAAAACCTTTGATAACAGAGGTGATTTTGGGAGCTACAGTGGACCAAACGACCATCCATCTGGACCAAGTAAGTATAAACTACCTCCTTTTTCTTTTTAAATCTTTATTTATGCATTTAATTTGGTTTCTTGGGGGGGCGTCGACCTTTAAAAGGTCAGCCCTAGGTCCACGCAGACTTCCCTCTGACAACCCACGTGTACACTCTCTCTATCTGATGTCAGAGTGCGTGTACACATGACTGTCATCACAACAGCCCATGTGGACCCTCCCATGAGTGAAAAAAGGTTTAAAAAGCAAGGCCTAACCCTCTGAAAATTTGCCCATGTGCAGGATGTATGTGCAATGGAGAGAACGAGAGAATGAAGATATTAGCGCACTAGTTGGGGAAGACCCTAACGCTGTGGCGGTGTTAATGCAATGTGGCTTGCTCAAGTTTTTTATGTGTCCTTTCATGAGAGCACAACCTAGGCTACGGAATGCCTTGGTTGAATACTGGCACCCTGACGCAGAAGATTTTATGTTAGAGGGGTATTCACTGGTGCCCACTACAGAGGATATACACTTTTTGACTAGCCTCTCCAGGAGAGGGGAACCAGTCAATTTCTATACATTTCCTTTGGGGGCTCATAATATATCAAAATTAATAGGACTTTATTATGAGGATGGTACAGACCGATCGAGCTCACAGGTGCCAATAAGCAGGATCACCGATTTATCACTGCAAGTGATTGTGTTTCTTATTGGGTGGATGACTGGTTCTGTAGATCTACATTAGGCGTCCCGTGCATAGATGAACTATCCAGTCCAATGCTTAAATGAATAGATATTTGAGTAGATAAGTACACTATTGGATTGTATGAAGAGGTAGCTGACAGATTGTCGGTTGTGGATGCAGAGGAACTTTGGGTTCAAGACGATTCTATGCTCTTTCTTCTTTGAAAGATTTCTTAGTTTTAGTCCTCGAGTGGTGGTACGAGGACATCATGCCTCTCTTTATGTGGTTTGTAGATGGGCAGTGTTGTTTCCACGACAGGGTGGTGGAAGGACCAATGAGTCCTTTGATGATGACTTCTTTGCTTGGTTGTTGTGGAAGATCCTAGCCATAGAGGATTATCCTTATGCTGGGATTGATTTCTCGAGAGATCCTAAGATCCAAGTACCTCCAGGCGAGGAGCAAGGTGAGATGGGTAAGTTTGCATCATTATTTGTTTTTTTGAAACATATATAATTTTTATGTTGTTTTTTTTATATACATCATTTTTTTTATACCAAAGTATTTGACAGATACATGTCTATTGTGCGTAGATGTGGAACCCTCATGACCTACGAATTATGTGAGGAACATGCATCATACTCTGCCAAGGGTCACACCTACCACCATAAGCGGACCAGCAGCAGTAGGAGAGATTCCAGCCAGAGAGGCTGAGAGGGTTTTGAGACGAGTTGAGAGAAATTTTACCTCGCTCACTCGCACCATCCCTATGGCAGAGATTGAGGATCTGCCACCATCCATGTGGCCTCATGTAGTGGGGGCACCATGGACGTCAGTCCGACTGTTTCGGCGTTTGGAAAACATTGTTGATTATTACAACAGGGCCCATGGGCCCTAACCTTATTTAGTCTATACTTTGATAGCTCCACCTGTATATATTTTTTGAGGGCATAAGCCCCATGACTCGTTACTAGTCATATTTTTGAGGTGCTTGCATCCACCTATGTACTCTGATGATTATGATATTATATATGGATTTTTATGTCTTTTTTTGTCTTATGGATCATATTTTCCTTTAAAAATGTATTTACATGTTTATGTGTATGTATTTTTATATGTATGTGAGATGCCAATCTAAAATTTGATTAGCTAGAGTATCTATAACTTGGCTTAATCTCCTAGGAACATGAAAATATGTAATATAATCAAAGCTTCATTATAAGAGATGTACCCTAAGGAATCATCGATGTAAAGTCGGATCATGAACACGTTAGACTCTATTTAACTGAGACACAACCATATGAGCGTCTAAGTAGACCCGAAGATGAGAGATACCAAATGACAGGGCATCACAAAGAAACTCAATAACTGCACTATACTCGGCGAAATTGTTTGTGGTGTCACCTAAGCATATACCTTTGGAAGATAATAATTGGCCTTGAGATGTAAAAATTACCCAAGCTGCAGAGGCAAGCCTCTGAGTGTGCTAGCTAGCACCGTCTACGTACCCAATGAACACCTCTGATTCACTTGACATCTTCCACAGTGACAAAAGATAACATCAAAACGACACGTCCATAATACTAAAAGAAACCAGAAAGTAATAGTACAAAGGCTATACATATGTTACAAAAAGTTACCCAAGGTGACCTACCTATGAGTAATACTTCTTGAGGTAGAGCCCATTTCTAGGCTCCGCCAAAGCATTTCCCTCAAAGTCAACCAGATGATAAGCGCCCTTTTTTATAACCTCTTTTATGATGAAAGGTCTGAACCACATGGGCTTGAATTTTCCTGCCCCTAGGGGGTCCTTATCTTGGTCATAGACCAGGAAAAGGTTGCCTTCAGAGAAAATACAAGGATGAATTGATCGATCATATTGACACTTGAATTTTTGCTTGTGAGCCTCATTGGCCAAGGCTGCATCACGACGCTACTGATTGAGCTGCTCAAGGTATAATAATTGTTCTTCAAGTAGAGAAGTGTTTGCAAATAACTGTACTGCCAATTTTATGGATGGGATCAAACATTCTATAGGAAAGACTGCTTCCAGCCCGTAAACGAGTTGAAAAGGTGAGAAACCGGTTGTAGTCTTATCAGACGTTCGGTAAGCCCATAATGTCGAGTATAACATCAAATGCCAATTTGACTTGGCTAAGTTGATCGTTCGTTGTAGGATGGTCCTAAGATATTTATTTATAGCTTCCACCTGACCATTTGCTTGGGGGTAGTAGGGTGAGGAATGTTCTTGCCACAACCCAAGCTTTGATGTTAATTCGGTCATCATTTGGTTCTGAAAGTGACTGCCATGGTCAGTGACAATCTCTCTTGGGACGTTGAACCTTACTATTATCTGGTTGAATAAAAAGAGAGTTGGAGTCTCTCCACCATATTTAAATGTTGGCATAGCTTTGACCCACTTCATTAAGTAGTCTACAACTACAATGATATAATGGTGCCCCCTTGCTGGAGGGTTGCATGTAGTGTAATTAATCCCCCACTTTGTTAAGGGACCAACTGTGATGACAAGAAACATGGGAGTGGGATGTGCCCTCATCTTCTGAGAGAATATCTTACACGGGTGGAACCTCTTGACTGATTCGATACAATATTTGATTAGTGTCGGCCATAAGTAACCTGCTCATAAAATCTTTTGGGTTGTTTCCAACCCAGACAAATGACCACCACATGCTCCGGTATGGCAATTGTTAAGCATGATAACTGCTTCTTCATGAGTGATGCATCGGCACAGGATGCAGTCTACGCCTCTTCTATACAATGTATCATCGAGTATGAGATAATTCTTAGCATGATGGCATATATGGTGATGCTCATCATGAGAAGCAGAGGTGGGGCACCTCAGATTCTGGATATAGACAAGTAAATCTCCATACCAGGGATCCAAAGATGTAATCAAAAACATATCTCCTCTGATAGGCGACTCTTCGGGCATAACATCACCTGACTCGATCGGAAGTTCTGAGATGAGTTTTGCGAAGACCAATGACTTTTTGGATTTCCCTGAAATGAAATCTAAGTCAAATTCCCGAAGGACAACTATCCATCTACTAATCTTTCAGTCGATGACCCATTGTGTCAACATGTATTGAAATAGATTCACAATGGCAATGACGGTGGTCTTGCGAAACAAAACATAATGACGGAATCGTTGGATAGCATGGAATGCTGCCAACACAAGTTTTTCGATATGAGAATAATTTAGTTCCGGTCCAACCAGGCCTCGAATCAGGTAATAAATCACATATTCTAAGAGTAAATCATCCTCTTGAACTAAGACCATGTTGATGGTTGACTCTACTGTAGCCAAGTATAATAGGAAGTCTTTGTTATAATTAGGTGGCCGAAGCAGAGGGGCAGTTGTAAGGGTGTGTTTCAATGCAACGAAAGAATGTTGAGCTGCATCATCCCAATGAAAAGGAACGTCCCTCTTCAGCAAGCACATAAATCCCTTTGTAATCTCGGCATAGTTTGCGATGAAACGCCTCAAAAAGTTTGCCTTGCCCTGAAGACTTTGAAGTTGAAGGATTGTGCGTGGGGGAGGCAAATGAACTATTGCCTCAACCTTCATAGGATTGACCATGATCCCTGTTGTTGACACTATGAAACCTAACAAACGTCCTGATGTTACGCAAAAGCTCCATTTGTTTGGATTCAAGTGAATCTGGAAGTAGCGACATTGCTCAAAGATAAGTTGGAGGTGTGTGGGATCATCCATTCTCTTGCGAGATTGAGATGCTAAATCATCTAAATAGGCCTTGACTATATGCTTGAGATCATCGAAAGTAAAAGACATGGCCCGCTGGAAGGTATATCGAGCATTTTTTAGACCAAAAGGCATCTTACAATAGGCAAATGTACCCCATGGACAAATTAATGCAGTTTTGTGTTCATCTTTGGGTTTGATTTGTATCTGATTATATCCCAAAAAACCATCCATGCAAGAAAAATACTCACAACCTGCACATTCATCAATTATCTGGTCAATGAATGGTGTGAGAAAATTATCTTTTTGACAGGCCTTGTTCAAATCATTGAAATCTGTGCATACATGAATCGTGCCCTGTTTCGTATTGACCGGCACAGGATTTGACACCCATTGGGTCAAATAGATAGGATAGATAAAACTGGCTTTTAGTAGTTTCTCGACTTCAATCTTAATGGTTGTTTCTTTCCTGGGATTAAATAGACGAAGCTTCTGCCGAACAAGCTTGGCATCCGGATAAGTTGTGATTTCATGTTCGACTATTTTTGGATCAATGCCTAGAATTTCCTCGTAATACCAGGAAAAAACGTCATGAAATTCTTTAAATAGATCTGTGTAGATTTGAATCTCTTCGGGGGAACAGTCAACTCTGAAAAAAACATTCTCCATGACACCAGGGGTTCTAGAGATATTAATCGGTATAGTTTCAATGATAGTTTCCATATTACCCTTGGCATAAACCTCATGTGTAGCTAAGGGATTAATAGGACAAGACCTATCTCCAGTCATAGTCAAGGTGAATTCTCCTGCTTCGATTATGCTTAACTCTGGGAGGATGTATGATCTGTGATGGATATCATCCCAGGGTTTGTCCAGACTAATCATTGCTTCAATTATTGCTTCGTCGGAGGGAAAGACTAATTCTAACGAATCGGTATCAGGGAGAGAGCCTTAAGACCAAATAGGCTCTAGGATCGGATCTAACTCTTGTGCAGGAGTTGAATCTATGTCAGTTGAAGCTTGTCAGACTAAAGAGTAAGCTACTTTAGCTATGGACAAGGGCATGGACTTGCTAGGGTTCCCTATCCCTTCCATCGTGGTCGATGGGGAAGGAAGTATCCACGGATCGTTGAGGTAAGTCGTGCGAAATGATGAAACTTGGAAAATCTCAACCTTATGGTGGTCTGATATGAACTCGATATCGCCTTGAGGGGGTAGGTAATCGAAGGTACTCATCAGAGATGGGCACAAACCAACTCCTACGTTGACGATCCCTAGTTGGGGATGATCAATCATCGAGACCGTGGATGCCCCCAATGAAGGGTCGGGTCTGGAGAAGGATAATTGATCAATGGTCATGATCTGTCTCTCGTGTGGAAATAACAAGACCTGGAAAACTGTAGCAACCACTTCTTGCATAGCATAAGTCCAACTCCTTCCTAACAAGATATTGTAGTCGAGGGATGCATCGACTACTTCTACCTCGACGCACACGGTCTTCCCTCCTAGCTGCACGGGGAAAAAGAGAATGGTGTCATGTGGTCAGAACGAACTACCATCGAAAGTAGTAAGAAGAGTAGGTGACGGAGACAAAATGGGATGGCCAATGGCCTTCCAACATGCCAAGGACATGACGTATGTCGAGGCACCCTCATCAACCACCGTGCGGAAAATGTTCCGAGTAAAAATTTTTGTGGGGTAAGACACTACTATCTGAAATGCTACGTGGTAAGGCAGATGAGGTTTTAAGTTGGTTGTATCCAACATGATTGTACCCAAATTACAAGTCTCAGTAGATCCTAAAGCGGCTAACAAATATTTCCTCTGGGAAGGGAAGCTTTGGAGGACCTCCAAAGAGGACATCGCACAAGGGGTTTGAGACAAATCCTCCACCACAAAATAGTTTTGGGTAGCCCTCACGTTTGGGTTGTGAGAAGATTTCTTGAATGCACCTTTTGGGATGCGTGTCATTGTTTTTCCCAAATTCTTCTCGATCTGGAGAGGAAGATATGGGATTTCATCTTCTTTTCCCTTCTCAGAAGTTCTTGGTTTACTATAGTCATGCGCTCTAGTCATAATAAAAGCATCACCTTTCATCATATACACATTCGTGGATGCAGGATTATTCAAAAATGGAGAGGGTCCTTGACTGCCCCCTTCCTCACTTGTAGATGCTTGGGTTAGGTTTTGCCCATGTTGAAATGGATTGGTTAACACGGCAGGTTGTTGTTGTGTCACAAACTTTTGGGCCTCTGCAAACCAGGGACATTGGTGGGTCAGGTGGTCTTCCGTGCACAGGTTGCATGCATACCTCACCTTTCGTTTCTCAGTGTTTCCCCCGCCATCATTATTAGTGGGTTTCTTATCCCCCTTACCCTTCTTTCGTTGTTTTTTCTTTCCTTCAGGCTACTGGGTGGCCTTTGGATTTGTCAATTTCACGTTGTGTACATCCAACGTTTGGGTAGGGGGACCAACGAAAATAGTTGTCTGGTTGGCCGCTGTGTGCTGTATGGACAATTGTTGTAATTGTTTCATCAGTTGTTCAGCGGGTTGTATTTGTGATGAACCAACAATACCATCAACATGTGGTCTCTCTCTCTATCTGTCTTAATCAAGTATTGAGCGTGGCACATCTGGCAAGATATCGTATAATAAACCAGATTGAGAGTAGATTAGCTCAAGCTGTTGAGCTCTCATGATGGCATATTCTTCGGAAAACACTCCCAACGTCGTGACATCTTTGGATAAATGTGGGACCAAAGACTTAAGGAATCACTCAAGAAGGACTGTTGGTGGGACTGGCACCTTAATTAAACTCGTTTGGCATCTCCATTCTCGGATGTGATCAGAGATATGGTCTGCTTTTGTCTGTGCGAAATTGGCCATCAGTTATGTGCCAGCATCATATCTTACAGGTAATTGGAAATGGTTTAGGAAAGACATTGCCAATTTGCTGAAGGAAGAGTATCTTGAGCGGTCAAGCTCAATGTACCATTTCGCAGCACTCCCGATGAGAGTACGTTGAAACAATCACAACTGTACAGAGTTGTATTTTAATGAATTAGATGAGCACCAAAGGTGAAAAGTAGTCACATGATCTCCTAGATCTTTGTTAGGCTTGGCCTCGAACTTTGGTATGTCCAAGGGCAACTTCGTCGGCATAGGGGGCCAATGCAGATCATGACAGATAAGGTCATTCAACAACCTTGTCAAGTCTGGAAAATGCAAGGTTTCCAAGAAAGGTAGTTTGGGTTATTTGTGATAACCATGGAAAAAGGGACCTGGAGTTTGACTGGTACCAGGTTGCCAGGAAAATTTTAGCTGTTGGACTGGGTTCTGGTAAAATCCATGGCCATGACCAGCGTACGGATTATGTGTGTCAGGAGACATCATCAGATGATTCCTAAAATATGACGTATATGGTTGGGCATGCATTACATTCAGAGGACTTTGGGAAGGGTTACCCCATGTCGATCCCATGGGCATAGGCATAGCACCCTGTCCGGGGTTCCATTGGTTGTGAAAGAATTTCCCCGGATCGACATTCCTGATGAGGGAACTTATCCCTTCCAAGAATTCCAAGGTCCTGATGCGGAAGAAGTTCCTGGGTTTGCCCCAGGTGCAAGAATAGTACCCTACATAGGAATAGGTTGTCCGTAACTGGGGTTGCCCCCAGTCGGGAAATAAGCTGACGAGAAAGCATTGTTACCAAATGCATCGGACAAAGAAAACGATGTCGAACCTACCAACATATTATGAGAAGGTGGTCCTTGACTCCCTGCTCCAAATAAACTATGGTGTGTGGGTGGCCCGGTGGATTGTTGGTGGGTGCCACCGAGCGAAGGGGACGAAGGAGGTATATGACCTCCCCCATAAGGGAAAGCATTAAAAGGAGCTGAAGTGCCCCCCATCTATCCTTACAGAGGATCGTTAGATCTCCCTGCCCCCATACCTAAATTCTGTAAAGTGGAGTAGGAAAGTACAGGACTTGTACCTGAGCTAGGCATCCCGTATGAGAACGGAGGGCCTGTTGCACTCGGTGTGAAAGGGGAAGTGGCCGCCGCCATAGACAGTATTGGACCACCGCTAGAGGTAGAAGTGGTCAAGACCATGGTAGCTCGGACCAGTGACAGTGGGTTAGGAGGTGGAATATCCCCTGTGGTGACAACCGTAGTGGGAGTTGAAGAATTCCCAGAATAAGTGGCAGCATTTGTTTCCATTGCTGCGTGCAACACTGTCTGGCACTCGTAAGGGTGAATCTGTATGATTATGGGTGCCAAAAGATCAGTGGTTGGAGTTTTGTATGGACCAACAGCGTTTGCTCCAAGGTCTAAAACGGTCATTTCCTCTAGATGTTGGTCGGGTACAATTTCCTGTGACCCGGTCGCCTCAAAAGACCCTTGTTGGTCTAGCTTTCGCCTTAGTGGTGGTGGGGGTGGCTCCAGTGTAACCGGTGATAGGCCCAGAAGCCTTCGTGACTGGCGGAGATTGTGATCCTCCACTGTGTGAGAAGATAAAAGACACACTAGGGCTTTCTATTCGTTCAAAAAACAACACACACTAAAAAGGTCCCTCTAAGATAAAACAAGCAAACACTAAACTAGTTGGAAGAACAATTACAACAACCAACACTAGAGGAACTTACCGGTGTAAGTGAAACTCGAACATGGAAGAACCCTCTGGGTATACTCTGCAAAGCGTGGCCCGATGTTTGTCCTAGGTACCCCGGTATTCCCCCGCAGTCACCTGTGTATGTCTCTAAAAATGATAGGCAACTAGGTTTCCAGCGCGCGAATAGTGACTAGGCGGGTACAGTCGAAAGTCGGGTACACCACAATGAGCAGGGTATCGAGACCAAAACCTATCAAGGGTATCAAAGGAAATTGGTCTGGAAGACAACTAAGGACCTTGAACAGATTCGAGACCCATGAAGCTCTGTGGAAAATGCAATCGACAGAATCCCAAGACAAGCCCTCTATATGTGTTCTCCACTACGATTGGTCTAGCTTTGGAGGGGTTATCTTTGCTACCTTTCGGTACACAATATTGTGTTTATCCCCTGTGTTAGAGGGGGGTCCCATATAACTTTCATGATACTAGACTTTGACACTTCCTTACTCAGACTCCAATGTTTGATTTAATGGCCTTGAAGAGTTTCCTCTCCAACCTAATTCAAGGCCCTAACCCTAAACTAGTTGGTTGACCCTACAAACATAAAAAGTCTAATGAATTTTAGATTTAGAGTTAATTTTTATGGCTTGTCTTAAATCAAAGGTTATGAAAGTGAAACTAGTGATGTTTGAAAGAGGAAAGAAAAATAAACAGAAAGATGGAAACAAAATAACTTCTTCTTGACTCAAATCTTAAACAACTTTTCAAACGAAAAAATTTCTAAGATCTTTAAACAGCAAACTCAAAGAAGGATTTCACTCGACTACGAGCTACTTATGATCTAAGTAAACTGTCAAGAACTTATGAAAGCATATACTTTTCCCTAGTTACTAATGCAAACCAACATTGTTTAACCAAACAAAGAAATAAAAGATTTTTTTTATTTGAATGCTCACAAAGCAAAAAGGAAAAATATAAACAAGTAAAAACCAAGAAAACTTCTAGCCTAAGTGCAGATCACAAAGAATCACTTTAAAAATAACACACTAGCAAATTAAAACTGGACTCTCACACTTGTCTAAAAACCCTATAAAAAGAAAATTTTGAGGAAAACTTCTTAATGAAAAAGAAAGCTATTGTTGTGATCAAACCTAAGTTATTGACCGCTAT
>SNQJ01S0061318.1:92537-138507 GCA_010110895.2 Picea sitchensis | reverse complement strand
AAAGGATCTTAGCTGGAATACAAATAAGCAACTAAAAGATAATACCTGGAATATGGGAGCACTGCGGAATCAATGAAGAATGATGGAAGACCTGGATGATCTTCCCGGTGACTAGGGTGTGTCTTTCAACATCGAAATTAGCCAACTGGTGTCTTCCTCCTGGAATACACTAAACTATCTGTCCTGAGATGTGCCTCTTCTCCTCAATAACAAGTCATAATCTGCATAATGATGAATTAGGTCGCTGACCCTTCCTTTATAGCTTTCCAAAAACCTAAATCATGCTAAAACCCTAATTCACTCTTGACTTCCAAAACCCTAAATCACTGCTGAAACCCTAATTCACTCTTGACTTCTATTTTTAGCTCATAATGACTTAAAAACACTTTTAACCCTTTTTAGCTCAATGTCACTTTCCGAATATAACACCTATGACTGGAGTGACTTCTAGTAACCCTGTTTACCCCTCTTTGGCCCTGGCTATAGTCTAACGGGGCGGTTTAGACCACTAAGCCTCCTCTGTGGAGCTCCTATTTGGAAAGTGACATTACAAAACTACCCCCAGCTCATCCAATTCACAGCTAGTTTGCATCCACAAGTTGTCTCCCGAAGATATGGCAGAATGTCAAAACCTTCGTCTTTTCTATAATTGTGACAAGTGATATCTCAAAGGGCACAAATGTAAAGAACATAAATTATTTCAAATGGATGTATATCCACATGACTACTCAAAGGACATTCCTATTGAAGATACTCTTGAACCAATGTTGGAAGACACCATCCTCTCCATGGAAGATGGAACCCCCTTGCAAGATCCTTCTAAGGAACCCCAAATTTATCTACATGCCTTGTTAGGTTTCTTGACATCACAAACCTTGAAATTAATTGGCTACATCAAGCACCACAAAGTAATTGTGATGATTGTCAGTGGCAGTACCCACAATTTTATCCATAAGTGAGTGGCACTAGACACCTATTGCTATGTAGGTCCCATATCTCATTTCCAATTTACGATCTCTAATGGTGGCACAATGAAATGTGAGGGCATAGGTGAAAACGTAAAACTACATATGGGTGAGTATCATCTCAAAACTCACATGTTTTCCATTGAAATCGGTGGTTGTGATATAGTTCTTGGGGTAGAATGGTTACGCACTTTGGGACTAGTCACCGTGGATTTCAAGGACTTGTACATGAGATTCACGCAAGAAGGGAAAAAACATACCCTTAAGGGGATTACATTAGGTTCCCATGAAATTATAACCTCTCGTTGAGTGGAGAAGTTGTCGAAGAAAGACCACTTGGGTGTTATTGCACAATTCAATGCCACACATGTATTCAACACCACACCACCATAGATTCACCCTGATTTGCAATCCGTTCTCTCTAAGCATCGATAAGTCTTTAAAACGCCACAAGGTTTACCATCTTCACATGGGGAGCATGACCATGGTATTCCCCTCATTCCAGGAAGTCAACCACCCAATGTGCATCTTTATAGGTAGCCTTTTGCATAAAAAAATGAAATTGAAAAGATCATTAAGGAATTGTTGGAGGACGGAGTTACACTTCCCAATACTAGACCTTACTAATCACCAGTGGTTATGGTATTAAAGAAGAAAGGTACTTGGCACACGTGTCTGGATTTTTGAGTTCTCAATAAGTTGATGATAAAGGAAAATTTTCATATCCCAGTTATTGATGATTTCTTGGATGAACTTCATGGAGCCAAATTTTTCACTACACTCGGCCTTCGTTCTGGCTACCACTAGATCAAGATGAAAGAGGCAAACATCCCTAAGACCACGTTTTGTACACAAGAAGGTCATTATGAGTTTAGTGATGCCTTTTGGCCTTTGCAATGCTCCATCAACCTTTTAGAGCCTCATGAACAAGATCTTTTGACCATTCCTCTGCAATTTTGTGCTAGTATTCTTTGATGATATTTTGATCTACAACAAGACATGGGAATACCACATCGAGCATGTTGATAAAGCCTTGCAACTCCTACATGACCACCATATATTTGTAAAATTATCCAAATGTTCTTTTGGGGATTCAAAGGTTGAATACTTGGGTCACATTGTATTCAAGAGGGAATACAAGTTGATCCCAAAAAACTTGTAGGTATGGAAGAATGACCCCAACCCAAAACCATGAAGATCTAGTGTGGGTTCATAGTACTTACATTATACTACAAGATATTTGTGAAAAATTATGGAAAAATTGCAACTCCTTTAACCTCGCTACTAATAAAGAATATCTTTGTTTGGAACGAGGCCTCAGAACAAGCCTTCTCAACTTCAAAAGATGCCACGTGCACAACTCTAGTATTAGTTGTACCAAATTTTACTAAGACTCTTGTGCTGGAATGTGATGTCTCATGCAAAGGTCTTGGAGTAGTATTGATGCAAGAAGGGTGCCCTTTGGCATTCACCAATAAGCAGTTATGTGACCATAATTTAGGTAAATCCACATATGATAAAGAAATGATGGTCATCCTGCATGTTGTAGAGACCCGGTGCCCATACCTCATCGAGTGACATTTCCAAATCAAGACAAAACATCATAGTCTAAAGTACTTTCTTGAACAAATATTATCCTCACTAGAGAAACATAAGTGGGTCACTGATGTTGCAAACGCCACCTTTGCCTCGACAGAGTCTCTGCGCGACCTCCCAATCTTAAGGATCGTTCATTCACTTCATGAGCCAGATCGACTCTTTCGATTCTCTGTTGGAACCATAAATTATCGATCCACAGGTCCTTTCGACAACTCCCCTATGCGAACAACACTAGGCGCGAGCTCCACCTTCTCTGAGTGACCACAACACTATGACCAAGGCCTATTCCCAAAGGCGCTTGTTGCAACTCGCAATCTCGCGAGTTCGTGAGTCGAAGCTCTCGACTCCTCCTTCTCAATCCTGCGATACCCGAGATCACGAAATGGGTATAGCTCCCTTCTGTCAACGCCCTCCGCGTGTGACCACCGGCTAGGCTAAGCGCTAGCTCTCGTCGCGACTTAGCAAGTCGAAGAGTTGAGCCTCCATGCTCTTCCCCTGCGAACCTCCGAGTTCGTGAAGCCCAACTTGGACTTCTTCGACACTTCCGCCGATCCTTCGATCTCTGCCACCTGTCCTCCTCAGATGGATGGTCCCGATCTTCTCACGACTTCGCCACTCGCGAAGTCGAAGGACTTTCCTTTCTGACCTCCGATGTCTGAAACCCCGATAGAGAGGATCTTGTGAGATGTGTCCTCCTTCCAACGGACGGCTCAAATTCTTTTGCGACTTCACCACTCGCAAAGTCTAGGCGCTCACATCTGTGAGTCCCAGTGACCGACTCTCCGAAACAGACGATTCCGCGACACGTGTCCTCCCGCAGACAGATGGCTCAAATCCCCTTTCGCTACTTCGGGACTTCTGATGTCGAGTGTCCGAACTTTCGTCCTCCGGACCCCCCAAACTTCCAAATGCTGAAATCTCGATAAGCCCACACCTTTCGAGACTTTCACCTATGCTTGCGAGGGTTTAAACCTCGAGCTCCTGGACACGAATCCACGGTCCAGATCTTTTCGGCTGATCTGACGGCAGCTGTTGCTCCTCCTGAGCTTGTACACAGTTTTTGCCAACACTTGGAAGAATTTCCAATTGTCAAGGACCTTGGCCTTTGCCTTCTTTTCCCTGCGAGCTCTACGACTTTAGTCCCGCCTGCGTTCTCAAAGATGCTACTCCTCCTGAGCTTATCCTTTTGAATCCTCAAAAGGATTCAACGACTTCTGTGCCTCTGCAGAGTCTTCACGCACACAAAGGTGCTATTTCTTCTGAGCTTTTCTGAGACTCAGATTCTTAAGGAACTCAGACCTTTTTCCTTCTCCCTCAGATGGAGAATTTGGATGCCCTCCTGGCTATCCTTCTACTCAAGCAACCTATTGCTGAGTCCTTCAGGGTGTTCAACAACCCTGCGAAGATCCTTCAGTGGATTCTTCTGCAATCTCTGAACTCAAAGAGTTCTTCCTCTGTGCACTCCTCGCACTGGCTCAATGCCCTCCTGGTAGAGCTTTACAGAACTCAACAGAGTCCTCTTCCCGTGCCTATCTACACACTGATTCAATGCCCTCCTGATAGAGTTGTACAAAACTCCTCAGAGCTTTTGTCTTCTTCTGAACTCACAACATAGTTCTTCTCCTGTGCACCCCTTGCACTGGGTTAATGCCCACTTGGCAGAGCTTTACAGAACTCAAAGAGAGTTTCTGTCTGCAACTGTGTTCTGCCTACACAGCCTTTCCTTCTGAGGTATTCAACAACCTCTTAGGTCTTTCTTGAATTGATGATTTCAGCTCTTGTGCCCACCTGGCACGCCTTTGTCTGAATCCGCAGAGTTCATAAGTGCTTCAGTGCACTGGCTATCAGAACCCGCAGCGTTCTGTCACACCCTCCTGGTGTGAAGCCTCAAAGACCTCTCAAGCCTGAAAATCAAACAACTCCTGCAAATGCACAATCACAACATACATTCACAACATATGAAGAACACATGAAAACATCTACACAACCCAGAATCATGCAGGAAAAATTGCTCTGGTTTGTATTAATAAAATGTCTGTTTACAAGGGTGTTCTCGAGCTCGGACTTTAACAGAGTCTCGGCTCCTTCTCTATGCACACTTTCTCTCTCTTGTGCATACTCAACTCTCCTTTTTCAAAAACAGATCCCATGATATTTTTACATGAGGGGGCTCTTAGAGCTCTTCCCTCCACACTCACCTACCCTATTCAATTACATTGAATGGGCTGTCTAGTCCACAATCATATCTAGATCTCAACCTTCAAACATTAAAGGCCTACCTACTTCTACGCTTATGCAAAGCACGGCCTCACGTCTCAACAACCTAAAACATTTAATTACATTCAATTTCAAAATTGAAAACGAGGGTTGTGCCTCTCTTCAGCCTTGAATGCACGCGCTGACGTGGCTGACTGACTAGCTGGTTGACGTGGAGAGATGCTCCTATATTAGCCACCAAGCTACTAGGGTATGACTATGATATTATCTATGAGAAAGGTAAAGAAAATGTGGTAGGTGATGCCTTCTCCCAACAATTTGAGGAGGATGGATCCCTTTTCACCTTATATTTACTCATTTTAGGTTGGCTTGAGGAAGATTGTTGAGAATGGTTGGAAAATGACACCATCATTCAACTCATCCATAGGCTTTAGGATGATCCCAACCCTCCTAAGGGGTATACATGGCAACTAGATACATTGCGATATAAAAGACACATTATTCTAGTAAATAATTCTTCCTTAAAACAAAAAATATTAGAAGAATTTCATTCATCACCTATAGATGGTCACTTTGGATCTCATAAAACATATGAATGAACTAAGTGCTCATTCTTTTGGGAGGGGATGAAAACCAACATCCAATATTTTGTGGTCACGTATGTGTTATGTATCAACATTTAACCCCGTATATGACCCCCTTGGTTCACAACAATGTGACACCTACCAAAGAAATAGAGGGTATATAATAAAAACACCAGGGGCACATATGGGATGACATCGCTATGGATTTTATAGTGGGATTTCCAAGGGTGAGCAATAAATATGTGATCACGGTGGTAGTTGATTGTCTCTCCAAATATGCTCATTTTTGTGCCCTACCACATCCATTTACTCCCTCCCTAGTGTTATAACCCTATGTTTCATAGGATCACCTGGTAACTAGAATCTCTTCCTGTAGTTATATTTTTGTTGTAAATAATATTTTATTCTGCAAATGATTTACAAAAATAAAAAGAAAAAGAAAAAGAAAAAAAAGAAAGAAAAGAAAAAGAATAAAAATACAAAAAATAAAAGAGGGTATAAAAAGATAAAAAGAGAAAAAGATGAAACCCCATGGAATAAATTTGGTTTGATTCATACTATCTAACCATGATCAAACCCTTTAAATTTTTGCACATAGGATAATGAATAAATTGGGCTAAACAGTCTAATCTTAGCCTAATTAGATATGTTAGTGAATAAATTTGGCTAAATAGTCTAAGCTTGGCCAATGTCTTAGGTTAGAGTAATTATTAACCCAACAATTTAAGTTGGGTTAATGTGCTAAGTAGTTAGATTAGGAGATAGGTTAGCATGTTTAGTTTCAATAAAAGCTTGTTAAAAGTTGATTAAATGCTTTTGATTTGAGTTAATTTGGTTTATTTTTTACCCCTTGGTGACAAAATAAAGAAAGGGAAGCTACCAAAGACCCACAACATGTTTTTACCCTAAGTCTATTGGGATGTGACATCTTTGGCGTGTTATAGCTAAAAGGCACACTAATCTCAACGGTCGATCAAAGCGCGCTCAGATCTACGGTCAACAATGAATATCGGACCCCCATGACCTTTCTGCCTTTAAAGGTGGGGAGGGGGGGGGTGGAGTTGGTGGTTTTCCAAGCACGAGCCCCTCATAACGTGTCAGATTCATGTTAACTTGGACCCCCCTCACTCATTCTCACTTACCGTCTACCCCCCCCTTCGATATACCACCAAGGCACTCATAAAATACCACCACTGCACTTCGTCAACACGTCACACTCCACTCACCCATCACACATCACATCCTATCCACCCATTGGCCATTCAATGTCCTCCACGTTCATGCACCCGTTGGCCAATCAATGGCACTTCTCTTGACTGTTACCCGTCCAAATCACCACCCGCTCCACAACAGACACCTCCCTACTCCATTAAACTACATTTTTCCGCCATTCCTGCATTGTTCACCGATTCAGACATAGGAGACAGAATTGTTTCCCATTTTCTGGCTAACAACCACCAATTTCATGATCAACAAGCACCATTACACTTGGTAATCACATACTACGCCTTTTCCATTTGCAGGTATCAGTTTGATCATGGCACCCAAGTCCAAATCCACTGAAACTAAAGAAAATCCTTTCCTCCCTCCCCCCATCGACCTGGATCACATACCCTTAGCCGATAAAGATTATTTAATTGCAGATCCGAAGTGTGAATTCAACTTCTTTGAATTACACTTCTAGATCAAAGATATTTTTCTGGACCAGAGTGACGAGATTGGACTCTAGGAGTCCAATCTCCCACTGTACATGTTTCCCCATACATACCATTTCCCTGAGCTTGCCCTGAAATGCCAAGCTCACTATCTTCCCGGCCAAAGGGCCATTGTCTCTTCATCTTGTGAAACTTTGTTCACCATCACCCCTGAAATGATAAACCAAATGCTGCTGATACCCATAATCGACTCTCTTTCCCCCTTCTCCATTGAAATCCTGATTGAGTTGTACCATAAACTATCTTTCCCTCAGAGAGCTCAAATCTTTGAACTCTTCCTACCTGAAAACGCACAGTTTCCTAAAAAGAATCCTCCATATCATTCTTCCATCTTCTCAATCAAAGGCAACCAAATCATTTCCTCCCTGTGTTGTTTACTAGGATACTATTCTGATGAATGGGTAGATGAACCCATTCTGGGTTTTCTATCCATCTTCTCCACTGAAGAAAAGGCTACTACACAATTTGACTACAGTCAGTTTCTAGCTGACAGCATCCATGAACAACTTTTCAAGTTTTCCACAGAAGGGATGTTCCGGTACTCTTCAGTACTGGTATATCTTTTCTTATTCTTCCAAGCAGACAAATTCTCCTTCTCCCTACAAAAAATGGATCAAGATGGTAATCCTCAACTAGTAACCTCCTGGACATCAACAATGAGGAAGAACTCAATAGAGTTCAACTTCAAACAATTCATTGACCAATTTTACCATCCGGTGGTATGCATGCTCAGCAACAGAACAAAACTGAGAATAAACGAGGAAGTCCATAGGATTTTTCACCTGTCAGAACTAGCCAAAATAGGGGACTGGTACCTTTACCAGGACCATACAGAAATCGGGGTCTATGGGTGTGAATTACCCCCTTACAAGATGCCTAAGTACCTGCCTATCAGAATTTTTTCCCTGGAATACATCAGACAGATGACCAACTTTGATGACATCCACTTTGTGGCATTCAAGAAGAAGCAACAAATCGGGATTAAAGGCTAGATCGATTCTTTCATTTGCAACAGTAGAGCTGCAGGGGAAGAAGCCAATAATATTCTAAAATAAATGAAGTTTAGCTTAAGCTTCCCATGGCACTATGACCCTTGTGGCATTATTGCAGAAACCAAGCTTAGAAACAAGATTTCTCCCTATGCTCATGTGCCCAAGCCTAAAATTGAAAAGTTCATGAATGAGACAGAGTGGGAGGAAAATACTCTGTTAGACACAGAACAACAACCTTCACCTGCCAACATTTCATATACCAGCACTCCATAGGTATAAGCAGAGAAAAGAGCCAAGAAACAAATTTCTTCCTCAGTCACAGAGGTCTTAGCAGAAGATTTCCAAGTCTACAGGAAGAGGACCAAGACCAGCCATACACTTGACAGGTCTAAAGAAGAGGAAACTCAGTCCACCCTAGTTATGGAGGGACCACACTCGCTAGTCTTCTCAGGCAGCCAACACCTAGTATCTATTTCCTCATCTAAAAAACAAGGAGATATCACACTGTCAATTAAGTCCTCACAACAGACTACAAGACTTAATATTTTTGAGAAGTACAACCTGATCAAATAGAAGAACGAGATGTTGACTAACAACACCTATGCACAGTTTTGGAAATAAATATCTACAACACAACACAAGTTACTATCTGCATTCGACACTGAGAAGGGAAGGATGCACATGGCATTCTTGTAGGCACATGTTCCTCATCCCAAGGAAATTTCTGATTACAAGAGGGCAACATTTGAATTTGATGTAAAAGAGGTGCATCCAGCTGATCAAATGGATATGCATAGGCAAACTGGGGAGATGATTTTCTCCACCTTGGCAAACACTTCAATGACTGCTGCAAAATTGCAGGTCTCTTTAAATAATGTCCAGTCTCAGTTGAAGCTGGAAAATATATATTCTCTAGCCAAGGATAATAAGATCAAATCTTTGGAGGAGCTGGTACTTAAAGTTGGATATGATCCATCAAATGTTAAAGCAACGGAGGAACTACTAAAGAAGAAAAATGTTGACATAACATCTTTGAGGAAACAACTGAAGCTCTCAGCCACTGAAGATTCACAAGCAAAGGAAATGGATGAGAGTGAAGGCCACAAGGAGGAAATGTTGAAATTGATAATGGAGTAGAATGCACAGGTCGAGAAGATGGAGGTTGAGCTGGATAAGTTAGTCAAAGAGAAGGAACATAGTGTGCCAATGAATGTCATCCCACTAGAGGCAGTCCCTCTCACAGGAATCGGTACATCATCAACAACAACTACAACAAAGATTTCTTCAGCCATTCTAGTGATAGTTTCAGACGCTTCTGAGAAATTGGTGAAGTCAATGGAGGACATGGCCCTGCAAGGAGAAGAGATTAAAAGATTGCAAAAAGAGATTAATAACCTCTAGAAACTGAAATCCATGTTCCAGTCAAGTTACAACACAGAGATGCACAAGTCACAGAGACTCACTCAGGAAATACAAAAGTCGCAGAAGGAAACAGTCATGGCCAAAACACCGTCAGAAGCCAAGGAAAACATATGGATGGACATCAACAAGTCAATGAAAAAGATTTGGCCACTCATACAAATTGTGTTCGAGTAGCATGAACTGGTACAAAGAGCCAGACAAGCCATTGATAAGATAAGGGAAGAATTGGGAGAAAGGCCTATAGAGGCAACTGAAATCATCAAATTCTTAAATTCTAAGACCAAATAAGAGCTGGAGGCTTTGGAAATTGAGGATAGGATAGAAACCATCCTCGAGGTCAAGAAAGTTTTGACCAAGAAGGGATTGGTGTTGCAACTTGAGGAGAAAGCCCAGACAATGGACATTGGAGTGCAGAGGTTTTTCAGCAAGGTCGACTTGTTGCACAAGAAGGGACTTCCAGGATTGTTAGTGATCAACGATAATCTCATCACCCTGTCTGATTACAAGCAAAAGATCCTAGCAGTAGCGAAAGATGGTTCTAAATTTACAGGGATACAGGGGAGCATTACTGGAAAGGCATTCTTGGAAACTTTACAGTTGGACCTGAGCATCCAACACGAGATAAAATACATTTTCAATACAAAGCCTACCTTTGCCAAGTACATAGAGATGGATGAAACTTACAGAAGGTTACTCAAGGTTTCCATTCCTAGTCAAAAGAGATGGGAAGACCTATGTGCTTTACTCGAATAGAGATGATGTGGACATCCGAATCAGCAGGGGGAACAATCAAATCAAAGTGATGAATCACCAACTACTTCCCCCAGAATCAACACCAAGGATTCGAACAGATCATCAACAGTCCTATTATTTTGTAATTTGTAATCTAGTTAGTTAGATTTTTACTCCACCATATCCTAGTCATTAATGACAGGATCAGATGTAATTGTTGTATAAATACTTCTCACTTTGAAGTATTGAGGGTTGATTTTTGCGCCCAAGAAACTATCTTTGTAATCTTTTTGAGAAGATCGACCAATAATAAAAAGACCGATTCACAAGATTCTTGTGTTTGGATGTCGGTGATGTGTATCTTTCTCTGTTAATGTTTACCTTACTTTGTAATCATTTTTGTTTTCTGTTTCTAATCGTTTAAAGGAAGTTAATGAACATAATTTGTCTCATGCACTCTGTTTATGGTCTTTAGCGATTTGCATGTTATTCATCTGATATCAAGTTAAGAAATTCTTAATTGCTTCTTTGCTTGGTTGAATATCTCACCTGTTCTATCTTTCCACCAACTTTAATCCTAATAGATCTAGCATTCTCACTATCTCGCCCTGTGAAGAAAATTTATAAAACTGTATCTGATCTTAATCTTTAACACAAACCCCATAGCCCAATGGATGTTTAAATGCAATACTTCAACCAATCTTTATAAACAAAACAACAAACTCAGAATATTTTAACTATCCTAATATCTAAAACTTAAACAGATCTAAATCCTACTGAGAGATCCCTCTCTGAAACTGGCAGGGCTAGATCCTAGTTTTGAAAGTGGTTTTGGTAAGTTACCTTTGTCAATTTCTTCTGCCCTTAACAACCTATGGGAATTACAGAGTGCTAACACCTAGTTGCCCATGTCTTCCTTTATTAGATTTTTAAGTTACATGGTCCATTTTCTTGGATTGAGACCCTACCTTCACTAGCAAATTTTGGCAGGAATTGTTTAAAATACAAGGTACACAGCTAAAAATGAACATTTTATATCACCCCCAATTCAATGGTCAAATTGAAGTGGTCAACAAGTGCCTAGAAACCTATTCGAGATGCTTCACCTCTAAAAAACTACACCAATGGGCACAATGTCTTCCCCTTGTAGAATGATGGTACAATACCTCTTATCACGGAGCTACCAAAATTACCCCATATGAAGCGGTTGTGGCCAAAAAGCATTGTTAGTCACATCATATTTACTAAGAACTTCCAAGGTTCGAGTACTGAATCACATACTCCACATTAGAGAAGCCATTCTTCACATACTAAAGGACAATTTGGTTATCACTCAAAATAGAATGAAGCAATAAGTGGACCAACATTGATTAAAATGATCTTTTGCACTAGGGTATTAGGTGTTTCTTCGACTTCAACCCTATAAACAAACATCACTTGAGGACAAACCACCTCAAAAATTAGCCCCCAAGTTCTATGGACCCCATGAGATCATCCAATGCATTGAACAAGTGGCCTACGAAATGGCTCTTCCAACCCTCTCCAATATTCATCCAACATTTCATGTGTCTGGTCTAAAAAAGGTCGTGGGATTGAAGTGCAAGGTGCAAACCCACCTACTAGAACTTGATGAAGAAGGCTCCATTTGGCTTCAGCCGACAACAATATTGGATACTAGAAAGCATCAATTGTGCCAGTGCACAATTATTGGTGTATTGATCCAGTGGAAAGACATGCTACCTGAAGATGCCACATGGGAACTAGCCACAATTCTGCAACAATTTCTTCATCTTTAGCCAAGAGGACAATGTTGCTTGAAGGGGGAGGGCATGTTAGGGTCCTAACCTAACCTCCCTACTTTAGGCTACATAGGAGTTAGTTAATCGTTGTATGTGGCCATCGTCTTTGAATAAGGCCCATTTTATAGTAGTGGATATTTATTCAATGTAAAAAGGGTCCACTTTATAAGGGCCGCTAGGTAGTTGGTATCCATTAATGAAGAGACCACAACTAGTTAGGGTTTTTGCTATGTAAAATATATTTAAAGAGATATGAGACTATGGAATATTTTGTCTTGTTTTGTGTATTTGGAGCTCTGCTTAGTGGAAGGTTTCCCCACCTTAAGAGGCAAGTGAACATTGTGTTCTTCTTTGCATTATCAATATACAAGGGTATTTTTATAGATTTTATCTTATTATCTCTTTTTTTTTGTTAATCTACAATTTTATTCTCTGTATACGTGGTTGTGTTCCAATTTTCAAGGGTTGGAACACTACATCATTATTGTTAAAGGTATAGGCATGCAATTTTGATGTGGTGGAACTCCAAACAAGGTTGATTATGAGCTTAAAAATCCATGAAATTAAGAAATAAATGGAAGCAAATGAAGGGGAGGGTTTGAACCCTCTAGAATCAACTTCTTGAAAGTGCACATGTGACTAGATCCACATGTGTGAGTAATGGGAGTTGACATGGCATCTACTTGGTACCATGGCGATTAAAAGAATAGGTAAGCTTGTGGGAGGTATAACTTCCTGATACTAACCCTGATTGGGGTGATTTTTACACTATTTGAAAGCTCTTGATGTGTAGAACAATGTTGAAGGGATGTGGACTTTATCCACAAAGTTTGACCCAAAAAATGGTTATTTAATGCCCTAAACAAGCTCTAAAAGATTGAGGACCCCAAATCACCAAAAGTGACCTATCCCTAAAATGTGCCCTACAAGTCAATATCTCTAATTTTTCCACTTAGAAAGTTCCAAAATAGATGAAAAATTATATAGTGATTAATTTCGATCACACATGGACCAACGATCGCCCATCAAATCAGAGTTGCCACATCATTGCCATGTCTACAAAGGGAGGTGGGTTTTTTCTTTAAGAAAATTTAAAGTGTAGTTTTTTTTTGTTCATGTTCTATCAATTGGCAATGAATTTTATTTTCAACTATGAACCAAGAAGCATAAATGTTCCTGGATTTTTTTTAGTTCTCCGATATTGCATGGAGGATTGAAAATGATTGAACAACATTTATGCTTGTTTGCACATAATTGAAAATAAAATCAACAACATAAATGTTGCTACTTTTTTAATAGTTTTTTTAGTTTAGACTAATCAACCAACAAAGTTTACATTGCTGAATTTATTTTTGACCATGAAATGGCAAGTAGAAATGTTATCATATTTTTTCAATCCCTTGATACACATGGAGGATCGAAAATGATCCGACAACATGTCTTCTTATCAATGGATAATTGAAAATAAAAATGGTAGCAAAAACATTGTCATTTTTATTTTTATTCTTTTAGTTTAAAGTTATCAACCAATAATGCTTATGGTACTAATTTTACTTTCAACTATGTGTTGGAAAACATAAATGTTTCCATTTTTTTCAATCCTCCGATAACATAAGGAGGATTGAAAATGATTCAATGACAATTCTACTATTGTTACATAGTTGAAAATAAAACTTGTCGTGTAAACATTGTCTATTTTTTTTTCGATGTTTTTGGTCTAGAGTAAACGACCAACAACAGTTATGCTATCGGTTTTATTTTAAACTCTACATCAAAAAGGAAAAATTTTGTCATTATTTTTCAATCCTCTAGTAACCCACAAAGGATTCATAATGGTTCAATGACAATATTGCTTGTTGATACATAGTTGAAAATTTTTTTGGTAGCATAAACGTTGCAAAGTTCATTTTATTTGATTTTATTCATCTTTTTAGTTTAACTTGATTGAACAATAGGGTCTAAGGTCAATCGATCTAATTTGTCATTTTTTTTTAATGTATATTGCCTTGGATGTATGCCACAATTGAGGATGTCTTGACGTGCTACCAAGAGTTCTAGACAATCTCAAGCTCGTGTTCTTATACATCTTATGTTGTGGTTCCAAGTCGTGAGAGGACTAGTGTGTGTAAATAATTTTGTTTTATTTACAATTACAGATGAATTGTCACCGTCGTGATTAAGCTTTGTTTTAACTTTTACAAGGAACCCACCATCTAGTGGTGCGGGACACTTAGTAGGAGTTGGGGTGGTATTGCAATGACTGCACATATTGACCATGTATTAGAGAGTACAAAGGTGCATGTCAAAAGTATTTTGTGTAAATTTGTGTTTAGTTATGGATGCATTTAATTTTGAGCATTTTATTTCATCAACAAACATAGATTTTAATGTATGTTGTTTTGGAAATAAAGCTCTTGTAGTTTTTTTGATAATCTAACTTTCATATATTCACAGTGAACAAATTGTCATGCATCTTCATTGTCATGGGAAGAAAATATTACCTGCATTACCTTAAAGGAGATTGATGGAGAGTATTGATCATTGCACGAGGTATTCTTTGACAATATATAACAAATGAATCATACTTCATTTAACTCATGTAATTGCACGAGGGTATTCTTTGACAATATATAACAAATGAATCATACTTCATTTAACTCATTTAATCACTTAAAGGAATCAAATGCAAGCCACATGAAATGGGAGAAATGTTGAGGACAATTTGATTTGATTTTGAGTTGGCAGAGCTCAAGGTTCAACATAAAATCCATGTGTATTAGGCACTCTCACTCTCTCTTTGCATATCCTTGTTGAGGATTTGTTTCATGTTAATATTCCTATGTATCTCTGTGGCATGAAAGGTCCACACCGTATTCAAGCCTCTGGTCTAGCACATATTTTTGAAATTGACAAATAAAGCATCTACAAAATTATCATCATGTTAAATCATTAGGAAGATATGTGCTATCAATATATGTAGATAATGACTTTAGATTGTCATTCAACACACATATTCTTCCTATCACGTGAAACAATTTCATACTAGATATTTAAACACTTCCATGTGTAGTTAATTTCTTCACACAAGGATTGAAACATGCCTAATCTTGTTATCATGCAAGCTTATGTTTATAGTTTGATTCACTTAGCATCACCAATAATTTTCATATGAACACTCTTTATCCTTGAAATCATGTTAAGAATTTGTATCTTTCATGGGCAACAATCTTGGAAATGAACTTGGTTGCAGAGTGACAACCACCACATGCTTAGAGGTTCTAGACAAATCAAATGGTTGTTCCAGGAAATATGTTTAATACCTCAAATGAAATGGAAACTTCTTACCATGGTAGCAAATAATTTGTTCCTTCTCCTCCTCCATATTATTTAGCACCAACCTCATGTCAGGAACATATCCTACCACCTTCATCTCCCAAGACAATCTCTCTAGCATTGAATAGATTAAATTCTCTGTTTGTGGATGCAATCTATTTTCCAAAAGGAAAACATCTGTTTGTCTATTGATATCGATCTAATTGCACCTAGGGGTCCTTTTTTATGCCTCTATATTTCATCATTTTTTGTACCCTTTCAATGTTAATCCACATGCTAGTTGCAACATAAAAATTTGAAAGAAACATAAAAGGGGTAGGATTGTTAGGGTCCAACTCAAAAAGACATTCTACCACACATTCTACTACTCCCTATTATTATGTATTCTACAAGCACGAAGCAAACAACTCCATGGACTTGCATAATATCCAATTGGCATTTTATTGATAAAGTCACATGCTTCATATGAGCACCCAACTCGACCAATAGGGTCAACCATACATATATAGAGCTCCATTCTAGGTGTGATTTGATAAGATTGTCTCATTTAGTTAAAATATTTATATCCTTCATCCATTAGACTTGCATGACTACATGTAGACAAAACACTAACTAAGGTGACATGGTTTGGGTTCATCCCATAATGGTCCATTTGTTCAAATAGTTTGAGGCCCTCCTTGCCTTAGCCATGCATTTCATATCCTGTAATCATTGCATTCACTAAGACTATGTCTCAATGAGCTATTTCCTCAATTCAAGTTCCTTTTGAATACACCTAGATATTTCACACATGTTTATCAAGGCATTCACCACCATGACATTAGACATGAATCCATTTCTAGTTATTTTATCATGGATGTCTGTACCATATTCTACTGCTATCAAATTGGTATACATTGGAAGAATATTGATGAATGCTTTTTAGTTTGGCTTCATAACCTTCTAATTGAATTTGTTGAAAAAGTTTCAAGTTTTCTGCACCATTCCTATTCTATGCAAATACTACAATTAGTGCATTCCATGGGACCACATTTCTTCTAGGCATTTTCTTCATGAGTGTCAAGACCTCTCAAACAAGCCATTTTTGTGCATATCCTATATTCATTGCATTCCATGAGACTGGGTCTCCATGATGCATTTTATCAAATAATTCATATACCTTGTCTACTAACCTAGATTGCATGTACATATCAACAAGTGTGATCATCACCACAACATCATACTGAAATCCACTTCTAAATTATTTATTCATTGACTTCCATACCCTATTCAAATATGACATAAGTTGGAAGAAGATTAAGAAAGGTTTTTAAGTCATACTACATTTCACAAAATAGCTTTGGGGCTTCCCTGCAATGCCCAATCCACACAAATCCCACAATCATTGCATTCCATGAGATCACATTCCATTGAGGCATTTTCTTAAAGAGATTTGGGGCTTCATCAATGAGCCCATTCTTTGGATATCCTATAAGAATGGTTTCCCTTGAGATGACATCTCTTTGATGCATTTTTTCAAACAATTCACGTGTCTTCCATATACTCCCACATTTTACATATATTTCTATGGGGGTATCACCACAACCACATCATACTAAAATCCACTTCTTATTATTTCTTTTTGCATCTTTGCACCTAGTTCCAGAGCTTAATTTCATGCTACCACAAGCTGGAAGAACATTATCAAAGGTGAATTGATTGAGCTTAGGGCACATTAGTTGCATTTGGTGATACACTGATAATGTATCTTAGGACAACCATGCCTAGAATAAGATGCAATTACCATAGTCCATGAGAAGACATATCCTTCAAGCATTTCATTAAAAACTCTCCAAGTGTTCTCTAGGATTCCTCCATTGTGCACCTTTTAAAATTATGTTCATGTGCTTGCTTCCTTTCATAATTTTTGCATGTTTTGTTTTCAATTGCATTCTTGTAGGAGATAGGTAGTGGGTCTAACCAATTAAGCATGCAAAGAGACTTAATAGTCAATGTGACTTTGAAGGGCTTCACTCTTTGAAAAGGATAGGACTAGTTGTGATGCTAAAAGTATAACAAAGGATTATGTTATGGGTATTTGTAGTGTGGATGTATACCCCAAGACCGAGCACCAGTTGAATTGTAAATATGTTTTATAGGTTGGTGAGCCAAGTGATTATAAGCTAGGAGGATTATGTGATGATTAGGTCGAAGAGCCTAGATGCTAAAGGCCAGTGAGCCTAATTTTGTATATGTAAACACTCATATCATTAATATAATACATCACTGTGTGTAGACCGACCATGATAATCGAGTATGAGGGACTAAACTCCACTAGGAAGGGAAAGGGAGGGGCTAAGAGCCTAGAAAAGGTGCTGAGCTAGAGGGCTTAACTCTAAGTGAATATTATATTATTATTCCAAAAGACTAAGGCAAGGATAAATCTCATATTATCCTAAGTTCTTATGGGAAGTGGAATGATTTACAAGTGGAGAGGAATGAATTCCTGGAGGGCCATGTGTCAATCAGGGCACATGAAAATATATGTGGTGGAATTAGTCTATTTTCCCATCTTTCCCCATTCACGAACACACTCACTCAACCATTCACGAGACTGACCATTCTCTCCATTAGTTGACCTCTGCATGATTCACGCACCTCTGGAACCTGCACGCACTCTTGAGCTACCCGTACTTTCCTATTATCAGTGGCAACTTGTATCCCTCCTAGAAGATACAATGCACCTATACTGACCTGACTCGGTGCTGCACCTTTCTGTTGTGAGAAACACCTATTCCATACCCGTATTCTATTGTTGCCTTTACCTGGGACTGTACCTAGTTGACTAGAGAGTTGGATTGAAGAAGTGGGTTGTCAGGCCCATGGGAATTGAAGAGACAAGTTGTTGGGCTTGTGAGAAACTCTCTCTAGGTGAGAGAATTGCGGGGAATTGTTTTCCTGAGGGATCCCAACTGCAACTATAGTTCTCTAAGAATTCTTGTCTGGCCTGTTGCTGAAGCCCTGTAAGGGAAGTGGGGCAGCCGAAGGACTGTTGAGAAGAGAAGGGGCACACTTCCTGGGGTGGGATAGGCATGCGGGGAATGAGAGGTTGTAGGTTGTTAGTTTGAGTTGGCCCCTAGAACAAGATCCTTCCCGTTGTCTGATTTGTCTCAGCCTAGCCTAGGAATCCCTTTACTCAGGTGGAGTTTAGTCCGAGATCGGGGGTGACCCACTGCTGAGAGTGATGAGCATCGTGGTCTAAGGATGGGAGGATCCTGGAAGGTCTACACGCATTTGGTGGTCTTCTATAAAAATATAAGTATCAATTATGTGTTCAATTGCATGTTGTGTATTTATACATGTCTTTATATTTATGAGTATTGCCTGTGTATGTTGTATGTACAGGTTTACTGTTAATTCCACATGAATATGTGTGTTAGCATAATGTAATTTTCTGTTTAAGTTTTATATGTATGAAGTTCTGCAAGAGTTTAAGTGTGGCATAGCCCAACAGGTATAAGGCTGGGTGTGTTACAATATGGTATCAGAGCTCCAGTTTCCAACACTAAACCTAGATGGGTCGAGCAAGTTGATTTGAGTCACTTGAATGGAATTGGGTAAAAACCCTGATTTCTCTTATTAAATTCTTGGAAAATTGGAGGAAATTGGCCAAAGTGGTGAAATTTTCATAATTTAATATCTGTACAAGAGAAATCTGACCTGGTTGGGTCGAATTTGAAGGGCAAGGAGTGCGCAGGCTACTTCTGTAAGTTCCAAACTCATAGAAGAGAAATCTCTCTTTGTGAGAAGAATAAGGGTCGAGATATATTTGGGAGGGGACCAAATCATTCACAACCATCAGATCTAGAGAAGGTGTGCAGTCATTAAGCATTGAAGTCCTTTGGACTTCACCCTCTGCCTATTTTAAACTTTTTGTTGAGAAAGAGGCAAAAGCCTTGAAGCTCCGAAGTCCCGGAGTGAACCCATACTGTAGATTGTTTGGAAGAAGGCAGACCGTTGGATCCCCCAAGTCGTTTGACAATTCAACATTCGGGGAAACATGATTGTGGTTGCGCGGAGTGGGTTTTTTTTTTTTCAAAGTCCCAAAGTCTGGAACCAATTCGGATAGTTCACGTTCGGGGACATGTGTCCGAAGATTAGAAAGTGTTCGAAATTTTAACGTTCGACAGTTCGGGGGTAGGGTGGTTTTCAACAACGAAATCCTTTGAAGCCCGAAGTTTCAAAGTCCCAAAGCGTCGGAGTCCCAAAGCTCCGAGGAACACTTGTCCGGAAGTTCGGTGTTCAGGATTTTTAAAGTGTGCAGATGTGAAATCTTTCGAAGTCCCGGAGCCCCGAAGTTCTGAAGCTCTGGATAACACTATTTAGAAGTTTGAAAGTTTGGTGTTCATGTGTTTTGAAGTGCTCTAGTGTGGGACTCTTTGAATTCTTGATGTCCCGAAGTCCTGGAGTGTTGGAGTGACGTGGCATGATGATGTTACCTAGGGTGACGTGGACCCACACTAAGCATACCACGTGTCATCTTGTTCCAGGATTTTCATAGACCTTTTGGGGCAATTGGAACTTGACACATGTCACTTGTCGATTAGGCCACGCGTCATCTCCAATTTTTGACACAAAACACCCCTAGTGCGCAGTACTAAGGAGACCCTGACAGTTCAGAAATTTGACATTCGAGAGTTTTCAGGTGTGAAGTTGTATAGATCTCTAAAGGGAGAAGCTCCAGAAGTTTACCAGTTCGACGTTCGAGAGAAATAAAGCGTGAGGTAGTAAGAGCCTATGAAGCCCGAAGTTTCGAAGCCCTAGAGTCCCAAAGCTCTGGAAAATCACCTTTCAGTTAAGCATTTGGTCTTAGGCCGTGGCCACATGAGATTGGGGGCCAAAGAAAAAGGGCTAGTGCCTGAAATTTGATTTTTAGGATAGAAAGGGGCTTAGAAAAGGATCCTGTGGGGTTTTTTATTTGTACGGACCTGCACCTAAAGAAGTAAAGAAGTCCTGTAAACCCGGAGAGAGAATCTAGTATAGATCCAAGAGCTAATTCGACTTTGAGAAAGAAGAAGAACTGTACAAGAATTACCTCCCAGGAAGCACAATTGTTCAAATGTCCATAACTTTCTGCCCAAAACTCAAAATTGAGCAAGGGAGAAGTCATTGGAAAGATATTGGAAAGTAGAACATAACTGTTCACCTAGAAAATTGAGCTGAAATACAATTTCTCATAAAATCATAAGAAACAAGTCTGATATATTATTGAACCGGAATGGTTCATATTTTCATGAAATTGTTGAAACAACTAGCTTGACAAAGTTCTGTTGGTTGCACATTTTGCAAAGTTAACAACAACTAGATCAGATCAGGATCAACATAGAGTGCAGAGGAATGGAATATGCACAGGGGGCTTACAACCAAGAAGATGAGATCAGAGGGATGGTTGTGCATATGGGTATTGAAGGAACAAACTCCAATGGACATGGAGAAGGAAATGATGAAAACATGAATATGGTAGAGACCATTAAAAATTTGCAGAAAGATGTCCAAATTCATAAAGATGATAATGAAAGGCTTATGAAATCCAAGGAGTAGCAGGAGGAATTCAACATGAAGTTAATGGAGATCCTGGACATAATTGAAAAGAAATTGGATAAGGAGAATGGGTCAAGCAAATAAGGAAGTCATAGGTCTCCCGAGGAGAAAGGAAGATCAAGGAGTGTTAGTAGACATCCCCATCACTCCCCAAGGCATTCCAATAAGACAACACATAGTAGCTCCAGTTCATCCCCTATTAGGAAGCATAAGAAGAGGTCTGGGGTGGATGAACTGTGAGGAGAAATGAACAAAATCAAACCTCCTACATTTGATGGGGAGCACAAGAAGGATGAAGATGCAAAGACATGGCTAGTAGGCATGAGAAAATATTTTCAATTGCATAATTATTTTTCACATGCAGAAGGAAGAATTACTATCTATAAACTCAAGGGAAAGACATCCATGTGGTGGGATCAACTTGTGTAGGTGCAACACATTAAAAAGAAAAATGTTACTTGGAAGGAATTCAAGAAGTATTTTGAAAATATATACTTGGCTAAGAGATATTATGACAAGAAAATGAAGGAGTTCTTTGAACTCAAGCTAGGGAGTATGACCATTGATGAATATGAACGAAGGTTTCTAGAACTGTTAAAGTATGTCTCCTTCATCAAGGACGAGACAATTAAAATTCAGAGGTATTTGAGTGGGCTGCCATCTTTCATTAGTGACAAGATATAATATGATGATCCCAAGACTTTGGAGGATACCATAAGGCGAGCTAAATGCCTATATGATCAGCATAAAGAAAATCCAACTTTCCAAAAATCTTGGGAAGACAAGAAGAAGTTCAATATGGAACAAAGGAAGAAGGGGAATATGCCACCATTCTTCAGAAATAGTCATCATGGACAACCAACTTCTAGAGAGCACAGAACGTCTGAGACATGTGGGCAAAGGCCAAGGTAGCCACCGATTCAATGCTGGGGTTTTCAGGGAAATCATATGTATAGAGATTGTCCCCACAAAAGTGAAAAAGTGAGAGTTGTTCACAATGTACAGTAAGCAAAAACAATGGAGGACATGGGCAAGAGTGTACCCAAGATCTATGCAGCCCTAGACAACAAGCAAGTTGAGTTTCAATCACACATGATTAAAGTGGAAGGTATGATCAACAACCAAACCATTGCAATTTTAATTGATTCAAGAGCTAGTCATAGTTATATAGATCCTAAGATGGTGGAAAGATTTCATTTGCCAAGAAGAAATCATGGAAAATATTGGTTGGTGCAACTGGCTATCGGAGCCAAAATAAAGGTTAATGAGATGGTTAAGTCATGTATAGTGGGCATGAATGGGCTGAGCACCAAGGCAGATTTGAACATATTGCCTTTAGGTTCCTATGACTATTTAATTGGTATGGATTGGTTGGACCAACACCATGCTATCTTAGACTACCATAACAAGGAATTTACTTGCCTGGATGAGGAAGGGAACCTAAGGACAGTCCAGGGAATTCCCAGGGCAGTAACTGTCAGAGAAATCTCAGAAATGCAGCTGAAGAAATGTTACAGAAAGGGATGTAAAATATTTGCAGCTCATATGGAAGAAACACCTAAGGATAAGGTGTCAAATATTGAAGATTATGTAGTCCTAAAGGAGTTTGAGGATGTGATTAAAGAAATACCAGGATTACCCCCTAAAAGAGATATTGATTTCTCTATAAATTTGATGCCTGGAGCAACTCCAGTATCCAAGACTCCTTATAGGAAGAGTATACCAGAACTGAAGGAGTTGCAAATGCATCTTGAATAGCCTATGAAGAAGGGGTATATACACCCAAGTGTGTCACCTTGGGGTGCTCCGGTTTTATTTGTGAAGAAGAAGGATGGGACATTGAGACTGTGTATTGACTTCAGGTAGTTGAACAAAGTAACTGTAAAGAATAAGTATCCTTTGCCAAGGATCTATGACCTCTTTGATCAGTTGAAGAATGCAAAAATATTCTCCAAGATTGATCTCAGGTCAAGTTATCATCATGTAAGAATTAAAGATGAAGACATCAACAAGACTGCTTTCAGAACAAGATATGGTCATTATGAGTTCACAGTGGTGCCATTTGGATTATCAAATGCACCAACTGTCTTCACGTGTTTAATGAATGGTGTTTTCAGAGAGTACTTAGATAAGTTTGTCATTGTCTTTTTGGATGACATTCTTATATATTCCAAGTCGAAAGAAGAACAAGAGCAACACTTGAAGATGGTATTACAAGTATTAAGGGAGCATTAGTTGTATGCCAAATTGAGCAAGTGCTCATTTTATCAGAACCAAATTCATTATTTAGGGCATATCATATCGAAGGAAGGGATAGCAGTGGATCCTAAAATGATTGAGGCCATTAGAGGATGGTCAACACCTAAGAATGTGACGGAAGTCAGATCCTTCATGAGCATTGCAGGCTACTACAGAAGATTTATTGCAGGATTCTAAAAAATTGCACACCTCACTTCCTTACAAAAGAAATGAGTGAAGTTTCAGTGGACAATAGATTGTGAAAAGAGATTCCAACACTTGAATAAATTATTAACTAGTGCTCCAATTCTAGGGATTGTTGATCCAAATGAAGATTTCATGGTATGCACAGATGCATGCAAAGAAGGACTTGGTGGAGTCCTCAATCAAAATGGGTATGTTGTATGTTATGAATCAAGGAAGTTGAAGGAGCATGAAAGGCACTATGCCACTCATGATTTGGAGTTGGCAGCCATAGTGCATGCCTTGAAGAAGTGGAGGCACTACCTCACGAGAAAAATGTTTGAGTTGAGGACAGACCATAATGGTCTGAAATATTTATTTGATCAACCAACTCTAAATTCCAGGCAGAGCAGGTGGTTGGAATTTCTCAATGAATATGACTTTGATATAAAACATATCAAAGGGAAAGAGAATAAGGTGGGTGATGCACTCAACAAAAGAGTGCATGAGTTGCATGCTACAACCATCATCATGTACCAATCAAATCTGAAGGACATAATCTCAGAGGCTGCAAAATCTGATTTTCATTACATGCAATTAGTGGAAAAATTACAACAAAGTCATTTGCAATAGAAAATCTAGGACTACAAGCTGGTGAATGATGAAATTCTCATGTACAAAAGAAGAATCTATGTACCAAATTCCAAAGAATTGAAAAATCCAATATTGAGAGAAGTGCATGACGTACCTTATGCTGGACACCCAAGGTATCAGAAAACATTTGCAACAGTCAAGATCCAATATTATTGGCCGAGCATGAAGAAGGAAGTTGTTGAATACATTGCCAAATGTTTGGAGTGTCAAAAGGTCAAGGTTGAGCATAGACACCCAGCTGGGTTGCTGCAACCATTACCCATTCCTGAGTGGATATGGGAAGTGGTAACAATGGAATTCATCACCAAACTGCCCAAAACAAGCAAGAAACATGATGCTATCATGGTAGTGGTGGACAAGCTTACCAAAGCTGCCCATTTCATTCTAGTGAAACTCACTCACAAAGCAACTAATGTTGCTAATATTTATATGAGGTAAATTGCTCGATTGCATGGTATACCCAAGAAAATTGTGTCTCACAGAGATCCAAAATTCATATCGAATTTCTGGAAAGGATTATTTAAAGGATTTGGAACAAATTTGAATTTTAGCACAACTTATCATTCATAATCTTATGGGCAGACAAAAAGGGTGAATCAAGTGATTGCGGATATGTTGAGGATGGATGTGATGGATAAACCATCAAAATGGGAATACTATATACACTTGGTAGATTTTGCTTACAACAATGGGTACCAAGAATCTCTAAATATGAGCTTATTTGAGACACTTTATGGCAAAAGGTGAAACACACCAATAAGCTAGGACAACCCAATAGATAGAGAAGTGGTTGGGCCATAATTACTCAAGGAAATAGAAGAGCAGATGTCGAAAATAAGGCAGAATTACAGGTAGAAAAGCTATGCTGATAAGGGCATAACTCATAGGGAATTTAAAGTGGGTGATCATGTATTCTTGAAAGTGAAAGCCAACATAAGTTCCCTGAAGTTGGTAAATTGTTCAAAGTTGGCAACTTGTTATTGTGGCCCGTTTGAAACCCTAAAGAGGATTGGGCTTGTAGCATATATGCTTGCATTACCAGCATCAATGTCTATTCATAATGTATTCCATGTATCATTTCTCAAAAAGTATGTACATGATGCTAATCATGTTATTGATTTGAATGTGATTCTGGTGGACCAAGAAGGCGCTTTTCAAGTGCATTCGGTGTGCATATTGGACCAAAAGATCAAGCAACTCTGGAATCGAGCCATAGAGCTAGTAAATGTCCAACGGACCTGGTATGGTCTTGAGGATGCAACTTGGGAGCACAAAGATGCTATGTGGGCAGAATACCCGCATCTTTTTGAAGGTTTTTGAAAATTTTGATGATAAATGTATATATGTATTGCACTGAAGACAGTGCAAAAATAAGGGGAGGGGATGGTAATACCCCAAGACTGAGGCCCAGTTGAATTGTAAATATGTTTTATAGGCTGATGAGCCAAGTGATTATAATCTAGGAGGCTTATGTGATGATTAGGCCAGAGAGCCTAGATGCTAAAGGCCAGTGAGCCTAATTTTGTATATGTAAACACTCATATAATTAATATAATACATTGCTACGTGTAGATTGACCACGATAAAAGAGTATGTGGGACTAAACTCCACTAGGAAGGGAAAGGGAGGGTCTAAGAGCCTAGAAAAGGGGCTAATCTAGAGGGTTTAACTCTAAGGGAATATTATATTATTATTCCAAAATACTAAGGCAAGGATAAATCTCATATTATCCTAAGTTCTTATGGGAAGTGGAATGATCTACAAGTGGAGAGGAATGAATTTCTGGAGGGCCATGTGTCAATCAGGGTGCATGCAAATATATGTGGGGAAATGATTCTGCTTTCCCATCTTTCCCCATTCATGAGTGCATTCACTCAACCATTCACGGGATCGTCCATTCTCTCCATCAATTGACCTTTGCATGATTCACGCACCTCCGAAACCTGCACACACTCTTGAGCTACCCATACTTTCTTGTTATCAGTGGCAACCCATATCCCTCATGGAAGGTACAATGCACCTGTACTGACCTAATTCAGTGTTGTACCTTTATATTGTGAGCAACACCTGTTCCATACCCGTATTCTACTACTTCCTTTACCTGATCCTGTACCTGGTTGACTAGAGAGATGGATTGAAGAAGCGGGTTGTCAGGCCCATGGGAATTGAAGAGACATGTTGTCAGGCCTGTGAGAAACTCTCTCCAGGTGAGAGAATTGTTGGGAATTGTTTTCCCGAGGGAGCCCAACTGCAACTATAGTGCTCTAAGAATTCATGCCTGGCCAGTTGCTGAAGCCCTGGAAGGGAAGTGGTCTAGCCGAAGGATTGTTGATCAGAGAAGGGGCACACTTCCAGGGGTGGGACAGACATGTGGGGAATAAGAGGTTGTAGGTTGTTAGTTTGAGTTGGCCCATGGAACGAGATCCTTCTTATTGTCTAATTTGTCTCAGCCTAGCCTAGGAATCCCTTTACTTGGGTGGAGTTTAGTCCCAACTCAAGGGTGACCCACTGATGAGAGTGATGAGGAGCGTGGTCTAAGGCTGGGAGGATCGTGGAAGGTCTGCATGCAGTTGGTGCTCTTCTATAAAAAGATAAGTATCAATTCTGTGTTCAATTGCATGTTGTGTATTTATACATGTCTTTATATTTATGAGTATTGCCTGTGTATGTTGTATGCATAGGCTTGCTGTTAATTCCACATGAATCTGTGTATTAGCAGAATGTAATTGTCTGTTTAAGTTTTATATGTATGAAGTTCCGCAAGAGTTTAAGTGTGGCATAGCCTAACATGTATAAGGTTGGGTGTGTTACAGTGGAGAATGGAAGCTAAGGCAATTCAACAATTAAGTGTTGAAGTAGTTTTGATGTTCATGTAAAGTAAATAATATAGAGCATTGGACTTGGCCTAATAAGCATAACAACACATAACATAGTGTGTGCTGAACATGAAATACTTAAGTAAATATATGTAAAAATGTGTATTGAACTTATAAATAACTGAGAACCAATCCAAGAAACATAGAGAGATCCAATCACATGACACACCAATATTTCTTGAACTATATTGTTTATTGTAATTTGAAAGATAGTTATAACTTGAACCATAGGTTGTAGCTTTGTTGTATAACATTATACTCCCTAGTCATGTGAAATGATTGGGTGAGGGAACCCACAATACAACGAGAATAAAAGATCTATGTTTTATCTTCTAATTCTACTAAGACATGATTAAGAGAATTCCCAAGAACATATAATGGGATGCATATATATACACAGAGACAAATAAAATTTTAAGAACTATCTCTAAATTTAATAGGATAATAAATAATTGAATCTTCATAATATAATGAATGAACCTTTTTAATGGTTATAATGTTAAGAAAATCATAGATCCATTCTATCTACACATTTTTAAATGATTAGAGGTTCACATTTTTTTAAAAATTCCTCTTGGTGCTTAATATATTCATGTTTAACATTGGTCTATGCTAGCATATTAATGTTGAGTACATTAGTGTTGACATTAATATACCAGGTCTGTCAATGCTATTTTATATTCTTATTCTCTTTTTAAAATGTTTTTTCAGACAAACATCTCATCGATTAAAGTCAAATTTTTCGCTAAACCCACAATGAAATACACTAAAGAAGGAAGGTCATAGGTTGTAACATTTTCCTTTGTAGGTCACGACCCATGTGTGGGGACCCAAAACCACCACATAGACCCTCCATATGGCATATTTTTCTTGTGAGTGAGATATGGTAGCCATTTGGAGCTTTATAACACTAAGGATGGTTCTTAATGCCCAAGACATGGTTCAATGCCAAACACTAGGTTCTTGGGGCATAACATTTGTCTTTGGGATTATAAGCCATGCATGGGTCCTTGACCCACCACACATACCCTACAAATTGAATTTTTTTCATTGACTAGGATATGGTGGTCATTTCAAGATTTATAATACCATCAATGGTCGTCATGCCTATGATATGGTTTGAGATAGATAGATAGGGTGTAAGGCTTTACGATTGCCTTAAGGTCTCATAGGCCATGCATGGTGTCACAAAGCATTACATAGGCCCCACATAAGGAATCTTTAGCATATGAGTGATATAATCTAACCATTTTTAGGATTAACACAACGAGTATGGTGCCTGTGCTAATATGAAAGATGCTACCTCTATGGGCACACCCATTTAGAATAGTTCCATTTCCATGACTCTATAACAAAACCATCAATATTATCGCATTATTGTCAGTTACAAACTTTCTAAATTTCTAGAACACCTTTCTAGGTATTATTTTACATAGTCTGATGGAATTCATTGTAGATCTTCAATAATATATGCTATTCCAAAACATATAACAATTATTTGTAGAAGTAAATATTTGATTTAGTAGAGTGTTACGAGGGGAGAAGATGAATTCATAGAGGAGCACTAGACCTTGAAGGAGAAATGGAGGAGGAGGACCGAATAGACTATTCAAAGGAAGGGGAGGATGAGCTCTTGAAGTCTATGTTTAGGTCAAGAGAGGAGTTCTCGGTGCAATGACATCAACATTAGATTTAAATTTAGGGTTGTTCATGGAGTTGAGTAAGGAAGAGTTAATCTTAACACCTTTGTATCTCAAATCCATTAGTCTCTAAAGTCCTTATGATATCAATAGTGACCTCTTTGAAGCACTAGCACTTTCGCAAACTATAGAAAGTGATAGATTATTAGGGTTAAAGGGTTTGGGAAGATATGTCAATAAAACATTCAAGTTAATTGTAGGTGCAATAGTATAAAATGTGGATCCCAATTAGGTTGATGGAGATGCTCTCAAGGGTATTCATATAGAGAAGTAAAAGATCCATGGGTGTTACACATTATTTTGGTCACCCTAATGATGATTTCACAAACATGTGTTCAGGCTCCCAACATGACTTTTTGTCTAAGAAAAACAACTTCTTTCCTCTTCTACAAGATTGGTTTTTAGAAAGGGTCCGCAGGCTGCAAATATTACACAATGCAGAAATCTATGATTTCCGTAGGCTGCTCTATAGCTGGCCCGCGGGATTTCCGTAGGCTGCTATATAGGCAGGGTGCAACGACGTTCCAAAGCTAAAAGAGGAAAGAGGTTTCACGAAGTTTCTAGAAGGGGAATCTTCTAGAATGTGAGGTGGTGTCCATATGGTTGCGATCCTACTGGTTTCTCTGATTTGGTGGGATCATGCTCATCCCTTTAACAACTTCACCTTCTCCTATATAATCATGGGCTTCTCATGGAAAAGGTTAAGCAAGATTAAGCAGAGAATTGATGAAAGAATAGGCTGAAGACTGTGTGAAGAATCCTGTTCCTAGTGATTCTTGAGGCCTCTATTTGTCTATCAAGATTTTGTGGATTATCTTCATGTGAATTTCAGAGAAAGTGTATGTGTGTGTTGGAACGAAGGACCACTAAAAGGAAACTTGCAACATCAAGGCAACTCGGTTGTATCTTCTACTTTTCATTAATATAATACGGTGGCACGTCTCTTTCCCATAAAATGATTAGTATTTTATTACATGATTCCTTGATCACATGTTTAGGTTGTCATTGAATTCTACTATTCCTGATTTCACGTTGGTTGGTTTGTGTTATCGCAGATCTGATTCCACAAGAGCACTGGAGTGAAGCAGGGACAGTAAAGATATAAGGAAGCGATTCATAAGGTATGTTATCTATTCCTCCTTTGGTAGTAAACTCAATGATCACAACTTAGGGAAAGCGTCTTGTTCCGTCTCATTTTGTTCTAGATCCAGGTGGATCTAGGGGGATTAGTTCATGTCTGCATCTACCAATTTACCCAATAACAAAATTGGTGACTCACAGAAGAATAGGCGACCAGTCGTGCCCAATACCTCGATCTCGTTTATTCACAAACGGGTACTCTTTACGATCTGCTCCCTGGCGCACCTCTTCCTTCTACCACGACCACCTCAACAACCCCAAAAACTTCTCATGCTGTTGATGGTGTGATAGGTACTTTTCATGCTCAACCTCAATCCGCGTAGGCCTCTCACACCACTCCCAAATCCCATGCTTCTAATGTTCAAACTGCTTCGACGCCCACTCCTCCCACCGATAAAACTTCAGAAGTGAACATTGTTCAATCGATTCCTACTGGTAAGAATAAATCTAAAAAAGGGAAGGGTAGGAATAAGGAGGATAAAAATAACAACCCACAATCTGACAAGACCAAGTCACAACCTGCTGATGATAAGGACAAACACAAACCTCACTATCCTTGCCTTATTTGTGGTGACGATCACTACACAAAGGACTGTCCGAGACGTGCCGAGGTCACGAAGTTCCTTCAAGGGACCCCAAAACCTCCTACACCTACCGTCTTGTTTCAACCCTTCCCTTCTCAACAACAGGCTCAATTGGTCATCCATGATCAACCTTCTTCCTCCATTACCTCCTACGTACTTATGTGTAATGGTGATTCAAAGAAGAATGACATCACACTTACCACTAGTGTCAAAGATTACTCTTCCTCCAAGGAGAAATTTGACGATATACCACCTTCGTTGGTTCAACAATCTCCCTCGGCTCCACCTTCCAATGATCCTCTTCATCTTGAACGACTGAACCCCGATACAGTCCTTCGCCCTCCTCCCAAGGGCGTGGTTCAAAAGTCTACTTTCAATCCTCATGCACGTGCTGCCCAGAACTACAGTATGGTCGAGGATTTGGCGCAAGCACCATTCGCGATGTCAGCCCTTGAAGTCCTTCAAAGTTGTCCCACACAACGGAAGGCATTGTTAAAAGCTATCGATGGAATCGACCCTACGGATACAAATTTAATAATATTTGACTTGGAAGATCACATTCTAAGGTTACCCCCTCAGCGCGCATTTCAAATACAAGTTGTTGTCACCGATAAGAACATTTGTAGAACAATTATTGACGAGGGTGCCTCGACGTGTGTCATGTCTATTTCTTGCTGGAAAGCCATTAGCTCTCCTTCCTTAACTGAATCACACAACATGCTCAAATCCTTTAATGGATTTGGCTTTAAACCTTATGGTGTACTCCCTTCGTTGCCTGTTACATTAGAAGGCAAAATGGTCAATGTTGAAATTGAGGTCTTTGACGCATTTCTCGATTACAACCTTTTACTTGGCCGTAGATGGATCGATTCCATGYGTGTAGTCGTGTCTACTCTTTTCCGTATCGTGCATTTTCYACATCAGGGAAAAGTAGTTACAGTAGACCAACTGGCCTTTTTTAACTCTGATACACGTACCAACAACGTACCTTTCATTGCAAATACACCCCCTGGGTACGAGAATGTCAGTGYGGGTCTACTAAAAGATTCAACTCTGATGGGTACGTTTCCAATCCTACCACCCGACGTTCTGCCTCCTTTGGTTACCTCGATTAACATGACTTCCACCTTCTTTCGCGAAACTCCTACGTCTTCTGACCCGTGGATAGTACCCAAACCCAATGATTATCTTCACTATGGTGACCAAATGCCTTTAAATCCAGTTGAATCCGCTTACCAAGCCATTCAATCGGCTGACCCTTCTACTCCCTCTCTCGGAGATTCGTCTCCTGACCCGTTCCACGTTATTTTTCCCACAGACGAGATGATTATGTCAGTTATGTCGATGGAAGATACCCCTTGGGATGATGGGCATCATCGTTCCATTCTCTTTCTCGAACAACACACCATTGAGAGTTACCAACGGATCTTGACTCCGTCGACCGTTGTCATTATTTCTTTGGTTCCTGAATCCACACACGATATGTTATATGAAGGGAACTTAAGTAACATTTCACCCACCATCCCCCTCGACATATCTATTAAACCTGGAGTTGTAAAAAATGTCCACATCGGAGCTTCATGTTCCACCGATGAGGTTGTCACATATACGTCACTATTTCAAGAATTTCCTGACATCTTCACGTGGAGCTACGAAGAGATGCCAGGTATTGACCCTGATATTGTTGTACACGAAATTAAGACCTACCCAGATGCTAAACCCGTCCGGTAGAGACTTCGCTCGGTCCACCCCCGTAAAGCAGCTGCTATCAAGCTTGAAGTCGAAAAAATTCTTAAAGCTGGCTTTATTTATCTAGTGGCTTTGACTAATTGGGTATCCAATCTAGTTTCGGTTAACAAGAAACAAGGTACGATCCATGTCTGTTGATTATAGGGATATCAACAAAGCTTGTCCTAAGGACAACTTTCCTACCGCCTTCGTTGACCAAATCGTCGATGATTACACTGTAAGTGAAATCTTCTCTTTGATGGATGGTTTCTCCAGATATAATCAAATCAATATCTTACCCACGGATCAACACAAAACCACTTTCATTTGTCCTTGGGGCACTTTTGCCTACCAGAGACTACCCTTTGGTTTGAAAAACGTCGGTGCGATGTTTCAACGTGCTATGTCTTACGCTTTCCATGATATTAAGCATATTGTACAACCCTATTTAGATGACCTACCAACACATTCCATGCATCGTAGTGATCATCCGGCCCACCTCCGAGCCATTTTCCTTCGTTGTTGGTTCTATCGTATATGTTTAAACCCACATAAAAATGTCTTTTTTGTGGAGTCCAGTCGACTCCTAGGCTTTATTGTGTCACGTCAGGGGATCAGGGTAGATCCTTTGAAGGTCGAGGTGATCCTCAATCTCCCTCCTCCTTCCTCACTTCGACAGATACAAAGTTTGCAAGGGAAGGCAAACTTTTTACATCATTTTATCCCAAACTACGCTGAGTTAACACTCAGATTTACTTGACTACTAAAGAAGGGCTCTGAGTTTGTATGGGACACCACTGCCAACAAAGCCTTCGACGCTTTGAAACTGATTTTAACCCGTACCCCACTCCTTTTCCCACCCAATTATAGTCGAGATTATTTCCTTTATCTCGCTGCTTCGGACTCTACCATTGCCATGGTTCTAGTCCAAGAAGACGATTTAGACGATGACCATGTCATTTATTATTTGAGTCGGAGTCTCACGACTACCTAAGCCAAGTACTTACATGTTGAAAAACTGGCCTTGGCAACTATTCAAGCTGTCCAACGTTTCCTTCACTATATTCTATTACGCAAGACCACTGTCATTTCCGATTGCAACCCTATGCAACACATTCTTACATGTCAATTGCTAGGGGGCAAGTACTCCAAATGGATTGTCATCCTCCAAGAGTTCGACTTAGAGTTTGAGCGTGCTAAGTTGAAGAAGTCCCTGGTCTTTGCCGAATTGATATGTGACCTTCCCTCCGCTGAGACAGAAAATGTGGCAGAGGATTCCCTACCAAACGAATCCCTTTTTTTGATCAGTTCTGATGATGCTTGGTATGGAGATATTATCATTTATCTCCAGACTCAAACTTTCTGGCCAGACCTCTCTAGTACAGACCATTGTCGCATCCGCTATCAAGCCCGTCAATACATCATTCTCGATGACACTCTTTATCGCCGTGGTGTTGACTCTATATTCTAACGCTGTCTCACCTTTGATGAGGCCAAGAAAGCTTTGAATGACTGCCACTCTGGAGCGTGTGGCGATCATATGTCCGGGTATGCCACTGCCCAAAAGATCTTGCGAGAAGGGTACTTCTGGCCTTCTTTATTTAAAGTTTGTATAACTGCCATCCAGAAATGCCATGCTTGCCAAACATACAATCATAAGATAAGATACCATCCCACTCCCTTACACCCTGTAGTTTTCGTTGGACCTTTCCCTAAATGGGGTATCGATTTCATGACCTATAACCCTCACTCGACTAGGGGGCATGGATACATTATCGTAGCCATGGATTATTTCATGAAATGGGTTGAGGCGATGCCTACATTCGACAATACGGGAAAAACTGTAGCCCTATTCATATTCAATCACATCATCACACAATTTGGAATCCCACAGTCTATCGTCACTGATCACGGTAGCCACTTTTGAAAATTCATGATGTCTGAGCTTATAGAAAAGTTGGGTCTTCGACATGAAAACTCAACCCCATACTATCCACAGGCCAATGGCCAAGTTGAAGCGATCAATAAGGTTCTTATCACCATGCTTCGACGAATTATAGGAATTCACAAAATGAGTTGGCACATGATGTTGTTTTCAACATTATGGGCCTATCGGACATCCGTGAAGTCTGCCATGGGGTTTACACCCTTCCAATTAGTGTATGGTATAGAAGCTATCCTACCAATTAAATGTGAGATTCCATCGTTAAAACTAGTCGTTGAACTTCTCCCAAACACCTTTGCTGAAGAAGAACGTTTGTTATATCTCACGCAATTGGACGAAGCCCATTGTGATGCCACCCTAGTTATTGAAACCCAGAAGAAACGCGTAAAAGACCAATATGACAAGCATGTCAAGCCATGCATTTTCTTTGAGGGTGATCTAGCTCTCCTCTATGAACAAGATCGTGATTTGCTAGGAGCCAGAAAATTCAAGGCTATGTGGCGAGGCCTTTATATCGTCAAACGAGTGTTGGAGAAGGGAGCCTATGAGTTAGTATATTATGATGGAATTCCTTTGAGTGAACCCATAAATGGGCTTTACTTGAAGAAGTACTATGCTTAGACTATCTTCGCATGAGTGCTTGTATTTTACTGTATCATACTGTTGTGTGCTTTTTCATTATTTGGTTTCTACCCTCGACTGCTTACCTTACGTTGTGCTTGGTTTCCAGATGTTGGATTCTTCGCTACCCCACTTTGGCTTTGCCGATGGCGCTAGTCGTAGCACTCAGAACCTAGCTTATGCTGCATGGGAAATCTATGCACCCACGAACGAACTTATTAGTCTACATGGTGTTTGCCTCGGTCGTGCAACCAATAATATAGCAGAGTATAACGCAATCATCGAATTGTTGACTGATGCTATCTCACTTGGGATTCGTCACCTGGTTATATGACTTGATTCATAGCTAGTAGTACTATAGTTAAGTAATGTCTATGCTATCTGAAGTCCTACTTTGTTACGGGTATATTTACGAATTTGCCTCTTGGAATGTTATTTTGATTATATCGAGTATCAACACATTCCTAGATGTCTAAATATATTAACTGATGCATTAGCTAATTATGTGTTAGACAAACATCTGAGACATTTATAAATCCAATCACACATCACATGTATTATACAAAGAAAAATAAGTCGGTAGAAGCCTCATGTATATGTATATATATATATATATAACGATAAAAGTTTTTTACAAAAAATATTGTTTTTCGTCTGAGGACCAAAATATCAAAATATGAAGCTCATAGCTTCTACAAAATGGCATCATGGATGCTGCCCATGGTAACACATTACTGCTCGTGCTACCCTATGGAGAAATCGTCTCAGTGGACCAAACACGCCTACGGTATGGCACTGGAAACGCCTCGGGACCTCGTCGATCAACATATCTGGGATGCCTGCAGTCAAACCCTCAAGATTCTTGTTGATTACTTCATAGTCATCCGCATCCCATCCTGCTACAACCGCTGCTTCCCCTCACCTTTGGATAGGGGATGTACCCGGGGGCTGGAATGGACCTACATCTGCATGGTCAAAATATTTTGATTAGTCATTAGATTGAAAACATAAAAAAAAAATGTTTAATATTTTGAATTTTTTTATAAAAACACCATAAAAGAAAAATGTTTTTCTTACCTAGATCCCCCCATTGAGAACCCTCAGGTAGCACCAAGTCAGGGTCATTGCGAAAATCCAGCCTGACATACGCATAGTCATCGATCATCAAGATCTGGGGCTCCAACCAATCAAAAAATGTATCATTGTATTTAATAATGGGGCGCCGGGACATGAGATCACACCATCGCTTTATCTGCGGATCTCGTGGCGCTGGTATATTCCAATCTACCTGTAAGCGTAAGTGAGGGACTCTTTCCAGGAAGAAAGATACCAAAATGGATCCATACCCAAACTGCTTCAGCTCCCCGTTCTTGCTCTTGGTCAACTGACTCTTCATATTGCGGAGGAGTCCATCGCACCAGTTGAACACACGAGGTTCCGTGCATTCCACGACATACTGAAAGTAGCTCTGCAGAGCCATGTGTAGAGAAGCACTCCCTTCCATCCATGCAATGGTGAAAATAATGGTTCTGAGAGTCAGATCACGAACCTCTCTGATAGCCACTTTACCCTTGCGCCGCTCGGCCTCAGGTTCACAATAACGTTTGATGTATTCACTCATCATCAAACCACCACCTCAACCTCTTGCTAAGGTCACTTGCACCCCACGATGGGATAGCCCTGTTAAGAAGTAAATATCTTCGATGTCCAAGGAAAGCACATGAACACCCACATGAAATACTTGTTGGTCCGCGTCCCGCATATGGACTAAATATTCCAACAGTCTTAGTTGGGCTCTCATGCCCTGGATCTTGAAGAACTTTAACAAACCACACTATTGTAGGGCATTTATGGTGCCCGAATCATTCAAAGCCATTACATCATCGTCTTCATGCTCTCTTTCTCTCCACTCCAACATTTTTGCAATCAAAATACCTGCATGGAGATGAAAGAAAGAAGTTAGCACCTTCAATCATCATTTTTTGGAATTCTTTTTGGTCCAACGCATCATTTTATTTTTGGGTTTTCGGCCGCCGCAATAGGGCTTCAGTTATAGAGCGGGGTTTCCTCAGGTGAACCATTGGGCACCTGCGGCGGCCCCAACGCACGCCTACAACCCAAAAATTCACCCAAAAAATCATCTTTTAACCGATGGAAATGAATTTTAAACCATTGAAAAGGAAGAAGATGAAGTACTCACCGTTGTCACGCAAACCGTTCACCGAATGATCGCCTGTGCTCCCCGTAATCGACTGCTGGAATATGAGGTGAAAAAAGAGCTCTTAGACAAGTTTTTGACCAAATACAAATGAAATAGTGAAAATGAGTTCTTTCCCCTATTTATCTCATTTTTTACTTTTTCTAAAATATTTTATATCATTTAATTATATTTTCTCAAAAACCTACCAACCTAATGGTCTCGTGAGTGTTTTGTTTCTCGCAGATGGGCAGACTAGGGTTCCGAACAATGAAGTGTGGACAGTTTTTGTGATTTATTTTCTTTTTCGTCGTGTGTACGATTACTTTTTAGGGTTTTTTAGAAAAACCTCGAGCTTAGTCTTTGTTCGTTCTCGTGCTCGAAAATCGATGAGAATGTAACCGAGTATACTTTTGTCTTCTTTTTGTACTCATCATGGTAACATGAAAATAACGAAACTTACAGAGTAACCTTTAAGCTCTTTTCGCACTCCATAAAAATGAAGAGATTGCTGAGCGAACTTGTTCTTTTCACGCTCGTAAAAGTATTTGAAAAAAACGTTTGATGGGTGATAGTTTATCACTTTTTCGGTCCTATCAAACTACTTTACGAAAAAGGAACTGGGAGAGTTCTCTTTAGGTGTTTTTTTTCAGACTCTCAAAATATGAAAAACCCTCGAGTTTTCTATCTTTGGACTCATTAAACAAACATTGAAAGACCCACATGGGACCGAACCACTCCTTCTTAGGGTTCATTAAAAATACTCCGAGGGACTCGTCCGAAGGATGAGCTTACATTACAAGCATATGTTTTCCTCCTCAAGCTTGCGTAAAAATAAAGAGGTACTCCCCAGAAATGGTGGGGGAAAATTTGGGAAAGAGATGTGTCTCTGTATTTATGTTAGTGGCAGTAAGCGTCGCTCTTGAACACGACACCCCCTTCATCATTTGAATCCGGGTTGGGAAATCCATTTGTCTCTCGTTTGACTTTTTGCAAGTTCATATCTCGGGTCGTCCTTGAGTCAATGCTACCAAGACCAGTGTCGTGCCATTCATATGTTCAAGAGAAGTTCAACCAAGCCCTCGATTGAGTCGACCATCTTCAATTGTCAATTCCTACCATGTCGGCCTTCCTTGTGTCAGTTTCAAATCATTTTCATACTTTGCTCTACCCTAAATCTGTTACTTATTTCATGTCATTTGATGGGGGATACATCAAGGCCCTCCTGTGATGAGTCTTTTCCTGTCGAATTCAACTCATTATCCAGGAACAAGACTTAGAAATTATTTAGTGCCTTAGAGCCTGCATGCCTCAATGGCAGGTTTCTTCGCATTCGACAGTGGATTTACATCATTGATCCCTGATCGAGAGATTCCATCGAGTTTTTGACTTCAGCTCATCTATTCACACTCGTTGGATTGTACTATTGTACCTTGAGAGTGATTGACATCAATGGTGATTTCCCTCGCACTTGTTAACGATTTTCATTAACGACCGGTAATCAAGTGGTTTCTAACCATGTTCGAATTCAACACATGTAATCACATGGCTAGATTCGTACTAATGGATGACGGGATTGAAGACCATGGACCTCATCATTTTTTATCCAGGTTGCGATGGAGTATTTGTGATTTGAATTGACACATAGATCCACTTTGTATGTCTTGTGGCTATGTCTGTATCTGAGTTTTCCAATACATAGATCCACAATGTATTCTTGGTGGCTATGTAGAATCTTGATGACATGGATCGATAGTGTATAATTGGTGGCCATGACTTATATTTATGATTTCAATCATTTATAGTCTGAACATGGGAATGCCTACTTCAGACATGGTATAATATTGTGCAGATGATTGATTGTTTGCAGGTTCCCAATTGGTGCGCTCCTTGTTCCCAACATACACACACATTTTTACAAAGTATTTCAGCTGTCACGAGTTCCAACCTCATACGGGGGGCATTCCGTTACACATTATTTTGGTCACCCTAATGATGATTTCACAAACATGTGTTCAGGCTCCCAACATGACTTTTTGCCTGAGAAAAACAACTTCTTTCCTCCTCTACAAGACTACTTTTTAGAAAGGGTCCACAGGCTGCATATATTACACAGTGCGGAAATCTATGATTTCCGCAGGCTTCTATATAGGCAGGGTGTGGCGGTGTTCCAAAGCTAAAAGAGGAAAGAGGTTTCACGAAGTTTCTAGAAGGGGAATCTTCTAGAATGTGAGGTGGCATCCGTATGGTTTGGATCCTACTGGTTTCTCTGATTTGGTGGGATCATCCTCATCCCTTTAACCACTTCACCTTCTCTTAGATAATCATGGGCTTCTCATGGAAAAGGTTAAGCAAGATTAAGCAGAGAATTGATGAAAGAATAGGCCGAAGACTGCGTGAAGAATCTTGTTCCTAGTGATGCTTGAGGCCTCTATTTGTCTATCAAGCTTTTGTGGATTATCTTCATGCGAATTTTGGAGCAAGTGTACGTGTGTGTTGGAACGAAGGACCACTAAAAGGGAACTTGCAACATCAAGGCAACTCGGTTGTATCTTCTACTTTTCATTAATATAATACGGTGGCACATCTCTTTCCCATAAAATGATTAGTATTTTATTACATGATTCCTTGATCACATGTTTAGGTTGTCATTGAATTATACTATTGTTGCTTTCACGTTAGTTGTGTTATCGCATATCTGATTCCATAAGAGCACTGGAGTGAAGCAGGGACAACAAAGATATAAGGAAGCGATTCATAAGGTATGTTATCTATTCCTCCTTTGGTAGTAAACTAAATGAACACAACTTAGGGAAAGTGTCTTGTTCCCTCTCGTTTTGTTCTAGATCTAGGTGGATATAGGGGGATTAGTTCATGTCCGCATCTACCGATTTACCCAATAACAATGGGTATAGGACATACTAGATGAAACCAAACGAGGTATGATGGCAAGCAGTCTGAGGCCTAACAATATTGTGCATGGGAGAATACACCAACTCAAGGAAACACTGGAAATAAGTCTCATGGAATGTTCATAAAACCATATTTTGTTATAGAGGAAGAGGTAGGAGGCATTGATTTGGTAAGCATAAGTAACCCTAGTAAACAACTAGGGTTTGGCATCCTTAGTCTAAACAAATTATCTAGAGGTGTGCAAAGGGATAATGGTTTCTCAAACATAGGTTAGGGTTGTGAATAAAAGGAAAAAATGTGTGAGGGTAAAGCAAGAGAAGGTTAAGTTGGTTCTAGGAGAAGATGCGACTATGGGTGAAGTACTATCACTAAGAGAAAACTATTTAACGAGGTTTTTATGGTATGATGGTCTTTGAGAAATTGTTGCACCATTGGATGGAAAAGGTGTGGAAGGGAATGCTGGGTTATGTGCCAATTTTATATGTTTTAACTAAGGGATGGTTGGCCTTTAAATTTCAGACGGGAGCATATGCGACGAGGATCCTACAAGAAAATTGGTTTTGGGACTCCACTCTCTTGGCTTCAGGAGATGGTATCCATGCTTTGACCCAAGATAGGAGAGGGACATATCCTAGTCAATTTGGGTAAAAATTATCAATATGCCATTGGAACCATGGATAGAATGATTTTGGAAGAAACAAGAAATACTCTCGGGGTTTTCATTGACTTAGAAGAGAACTCTGTGTCAAAAACATCTGGGACAATTGCCAAGCTACTCATAGAAATTGATTTTGGGAAGGGCCTCCAGAGTTTTTGGAATTACTTATAGGACATATAATGTATAATTTATTGTTGGATTAATAGATGATCCCATCATTGATGTGTTTGATGTATGCTTAAGGGAATTTGAAGGAGAACTCTTCATGGCCTAGAGCAAGATGGGTTTAGTAGAAGAAGAAAATTGGGCATAAAAGATAGAAGAGAAGTGTATTTCATAAGGATGATATGGCTTAGGTTCCAAAGGAATGGAATGAAAAGTAGATATGTAAGTTTTAAGGAAATATTTAGGTTCTCTATAGGTCTCCAATGGACAGGCCAAGGTTTTTGAAAATAATGAAACATAGGGAAAATGGGACTTAGAAGGAAATGAAAGCTCTATTACCTCTAAATTGGAAAAGGAAGATGAACATGTCTAGAAATGAAATGTATATAGTGGGGAGAATGATACATAACAATAGCTCAAGAGGAAGGTAAGCATTTTGGTTCTAATTCTAGTTCATCCCTTTCTAAGAATTTTATATTCTCAAAGGTAGTTGTGGAAAAGGATTATATGGGTAATCCCGACGTTGGGGATAAAAATACGGAAGAAACTAGTCCTAGGGATAAGTCCCCTCCCTTATAATTCCTATCCTAGCTAAAAGAGATGAACCCTCTCCAATAGCTTAGTCTTCCCTCTCCCTCTGTAAAAAAACTTAGTTTGTGGAATCTGAGTTCCCCTTTAACACTTCTTTAAGTATCAAGTTGGTTGCGGGTAGTGATGGCGATGGTGGGAAACTCCGCAAATATAAATTGAGACCTAGAAAAGAAGAAGTCTCGAGGGAAGAAAAGGGTATAGAAGTGGGTATGGACATGGACATTGTATGCTAGAATGTTGTAGGTAGAAAAACTTTCATGTCCCTAGTCGAAAAAAATAAAAAATAGAAATTATGGAAGGAAAACAATATATAATCAAAGGCATCCTTAAAGTAGGGATTGCCTTATGCAAGGTTAAACTATGATTATTTTATCGCTTAATGCAAGTGGGGTAGGGGCCTCTTAGAAAATTTATCCCTCAAGAGGTTGGTGAAAAAATTCAAACAAGTAATGATTCTCATCCAAGAAACTATGTGTGAAGGTTAAAAATCAAAATAGATTTTCTCTTATTTCTTAAAAGATTAGAATTTTAGTTCTTTAAACTCAAATGGGAGATCAACGGGGTTGGAGCAGAGGGATTAATTACATGATGGAATAACTCCTTTAATCTTATATCCTATTGTATCATCAACGTAGGTATTATCATAGAGTTATCATAGAGTTGTGGTTGATGGAATTATGGAAGGCCTTTTCCATTATCAATTTGTATGGAACTTATGATGAGAGAAAATATTTTTGGGATTATTTAAATATACATGATGTTATTAAAAGAGATAATGTGATATTGGGTGGGGATCTCAATCTCACCATGAAAAGAGGAGAATTTATATGGGGTGCTAAGGCTAGGAATGATCTAATGGAAAAGTAATTTATTCATTTGTTTGATGACATGGGATTATGTGTTGTGGCACCATTAAAAATGAAGCTAACCTGGAGAAATTTACGGATATGAGATGATGGAGTTTCAAAGAATTTGGACATGTTTCTAGTGTCTAAAAGGGTGATGGAGGAAGTAGAACAAATCAAATCCTGGCAATGGAAGGATGAGCTTCAAATCATAACTTGGCCACCATGCATGTTTAAATTCAATTCCAAATGGTTGGAGACGAAGAAATTTAAAAGATTGGTGTTGTGGAATTTGAAAAAGTATGATCCAAATAATTAGAATTCAACCATTTTCCAATTTTTTTGAATGTTTGAAATTTGTAAGGAGGGTTATAGGAGAATGGGCAAAACTTAATTTCCAAAATTTCCAAAAAGACTTGAAGGAGGTTGAGGCTCAAATTGTAGAAATGTTTGAATAGAATGTAGGAGGTATTTTTATTGAAGAAGAAAGATAAAATCTAAAGTCTTTGGAGGAGAAAAATAGAAAGATGTTGTGGTGGGAGGAAGCAAAAGGGAGAATGAAAAGCAAAGCAATTTGGTTGGTTGAAGGGGATACAAATACTAAGTTATTTTAGAATTATGCATAGAGCAGAAAAAATATCAATACAATCTAGGAAGTGAAAAAAGAGGATGGAACAAGAATTAGAAGGTTTGAGGAGGTATGGGTTTTGCACTTTCAAAAGATATAAAAAAAATCTCACAGGGAAAAATACTGAAGAGATTATAAAAATGACATCCTTTTTACCTATTTTTATGGATCAAGAAAAAAATTAAGATGTTGGAGCAGAGGTATCAAAGGAATAACTCATAGTAATGATCAAAAGTCCAAAATTTTAGGCCCAGATGGTTAGATAGTTGAATTTTGATTTGGGTTTTTAGGAACTAATGGAAGAATAAATATTGAGAGGGGTTGAGGAGTCAAGATCATCCAGGAAGGTGTTTGGATCTATTATTTTGAACTTCATATCCCTCATCCCCAAGAAGAAAAATCTAGAAGGATTTGAGGACTATGGACCCGTATCCTTATGCAACTTAAACAATAAAATAATTGCTAATATGATAACCTCGAGGATTAAGGTCAAGGTTTTCTCGGATTCCATCTCATAGGGGTACTTTGGATTCTTACACAATAGAAATATTCATGATGTGGTTAGGGTGGCTTAGGAGGGTCTACATACAATAAAAATAAATAAAATGCCAGCTATGTTCCTCAATCTAGACTTGTCTAAAGCCTATGAGAGGGTGAATTGGTTGTATCTAAGGCTTATGCTAATCCATATTGGGATGATTTTGCAGTTGGTAAAATGGATCATGGGATGACATTTATCTTCAATTTCCTTTTCACTCTTAATAAATGGGCTGACTTCTCGATTCTTCTCACCCTCAAGGGGTCTAAGCAAGGTTTCCCAATGTATCCCTTTCTATTTCTTTTGGTCACTCAGGGCTTAAATATGATAGTAGAAGAATGCAAAAGAATGCAAAATAAAATGATGTATTAAAGGAATTAAAATAGGTAGTTCTCTTTTTTTAACTCACTTAGTTTTTGTAGATGATGCAATCTTTTTGGAATGGAAACTCTAAGGGAAGCAAGTAAATGCAAAGAGGTTCTAGACTTATATTTTAAATCAATAGGAATGAAGGTAAACCTCAATAAATAAAAAAACTTTTTTCATAATCTAGATGAATAGCAAGAAAAGGATCCTCAAAGTCCTCCCTTTTAAGGCTACTCCCTTTGATAATGGAAGTCAAGTACTTGGGTTTTATGTTAAATCCTAATGATTATAGGTTTAAAGATTGTAATTGGCTCTATGAAAAAGTAGAAAATAGAGTGACAAATTGGTGTTGTAGGTGGCTCTCAAGAGGAGGAAGATTGACTTCGGTGAAATAAATCCCAGAGGCAATTTATGTGTATTGACATTTCAAATAGCTTATATGCCTTTAAAGGTATGCTGGAAAAAAAAGAAAGAAATTCTTCAGTTTCTCATGGATGAGAATAAGGGAGAGAGAAGGTATCCTGTTAGTAAGATTAAAAATGCTAGCTAAACTTAAAGTAGTAGGGTGATGGGGTCTAAAGAATATTCATTATTTTGGACAAGCCTTCATTGGTAAGAGCCTCCAGAGGTTAATTAAAGAAGAAGGCATATGGAAGAAAGTGTTATTGCTAAAATATGTTGCTCTTTTCTCTCTTGAGGTTAGGATAAGAAATCTAGTGAAATATATGATGGGAGGTTCCGTAATATGGGAAGCTATAGTAAGAGATTTCCCAATTGTGGGAAGTTGGTTGGTTTGGAAGTCAGAAGCTTTCCCAACTCTTTACATGTGCACATAATTCATTTCCTAGTAGAGGCAACAAATCCTATGAACTCTTCTATTTGGAATCAAGGATGGATATAAGCAAATGGATTGGGATTGCAAGGAGAAGAAGTTGGTATTTAGACTCAATATGTGCAAAGGTCAAAATAGAGTGCAATAAGGATTAGGGAGGTCGATGATGATTTGGTATGGTCTAAAAACAATTCAATAGGAAGATATAAAGATAAGCTAGGTTATAAAGCAAAGTTTGAGAATGAGGAAGAAGGAGATCAAAATTGGTGGTGGAAGAATACATGGAAAATCAAGGCACCCTTAAAAACAATAATCTTTCTCTAGTTTGTCCTAGTAAATAAAAATTTAGCTTGGGATAATTGTAAAAAGAGAGCTTGATATGGACCAACAAGATGCATTTTTTATAAAAACTTTGAGGACACTATCTTACACATGTTTATAGACCGTCTTTTTACTAGATAATTTTAGGAGGAATCTTTGAAGATGATAGGAGGAAAAGGGAAATGACAAGGAAGTTTAGTGGAGGTTTCCTTAGATATCTAGTTCAAGAAAAAAATAATGAAGATACACAAAGCCTTACCTTGTATAGTTGTATGGGCTTTATGGCTAGCAAGAAATGATTTTCAAAAGAAGGAAGTGGCCTATTCAAGTAGCACAATAAATTAAAAATGTTTATCAGGAGATTTCATCCAAACTAAGAAAAATCTCTTAGGGTGGTTACAATCCCAATCATTAATAAATCACGTTCTTAGGGATATTTTAATCGGGCATACAGAGGTAATCCCGATTAAACTAGGGTAGCGTATATTATTTTCTTAGAGGAGGACCACAAAATTATGTTCAAAGTAGGTTTAGGAGAAGGTATGAACAATTGAGAAGAACTAAATGTCCTATGGTTGTTGTTGAGTTTTGAAATTAAGAGAGGAGTGATTCATTTGCAAATTATGGGTGAATCCAAAATTGTGATACATTGGATCAATGATAAAAAAAAACTTGCAAAATATGACCCTCACTCCTATAATGTAAAGCATAAAAGAGCTAAAAGAAATTTTCTCAAAAAATTCCTTTATACATATCTACAAAGAACTAAATACCGAGGATGATTCCCTCTATAAAGAGGCTCTTTCTCTTTCTTTAGGTTGCTACACATTCTGACAAGATAAGGATGGATCCCATCTTGGAGCCATAAGCAGTTCCCTATATGACTAATCTGTCAAGTTGAAGAAGAGTAAATTTTGAAGTATCGCTAAGAAATTTTTGTTCACTTTAAGTAGATAATGTTTTTGTTGTAAAAGACTAAAATGGATTTTGTTTGGATGGCTATTTAACTAGCACTGATAGGAGACTATTTTTTGATGGAAAATATTTATGGATGCTCTCATATGGGAATTTTTAGAGTGTCATGTGCACATTCTACATGTAATTCGAATTTCTAACTGAAATAGTAATTACACATTTTTCCAAAAAAAATGTATTTGATTCAAAAATTAATGAATAATAACAGGTTTAATAGAAATAAACACACTGATGGTATTTAATATAGACAAAGGTAGATTCTATCACACACACACACACACACACACACATGTATGCATGTACATGGGTGTGTATACATATATATGTATACATA
>SNQJ01S0061318.1:66729-84250 GCA_010110895.2 Picea sitchensis | reverse complement strand
GTGTGTGGTTCCTATCTGAGATAGATCTGGAACGTAGAGATGACCTCCTCCATATAGAGAGTTGAGAAGAACTCTAGATGATTCTCCTATGTAACACAGTGAGAAAGGTGATTTGCAGAGTTGGAAATGCCTGTGACTGAGCACAAGGTGAATGTGTGAAATACCAAAGTGTCAGATGCATCGTCATGAGAACATAAATTAAGATGATGTATTAGCCTCCTCTAAGTAGAATAGTTGACGATAAACTACATATGAATCTCCTGTGTAATGTAGTGGGAAAGAAGATCTGTTGAGTGAACGTGCCTGTTGATGAGCACAAGTGAACGTGATCCTAGTGGACGAGCACTATTGAAGAAGTGGTTCTTCTGTGTAATGCAGTGAGCCAGAGATATGGACATCCCTATGGATGTGCCCCTAGTGGATGAGCACTGGTGGGTGTATTAGACCCCTTGCTATATTGTTCAAGAGTCAGACCTACCTGTAACCCTAATTGTAAAGGGTACATGTCGACCCCACCTTAATGTGATTGGTAATTAATGTAACAGATAATTAATCTGGTTAATATTAATTATATTATAATCTAGTGAGGTCAGCCCTGTTGTGCCAATAGACACTTCTGTTGACAGGTTCAGGTTAGTATAAGTAAAGGTAAATTCCCCATTGAGGAATCATATCTTTCATGTGAGTTTGGAAATTTCAGCAAGTACACCTTCTTGGGAAAAGTGCACACCTCTCTTGGGCGCTAGTCTTCTAGGGTTTGAGCACCCTCTTGTGTGCTAGGTTTTCTTGGTGGTGAAGGTCTTTCTCTTGAAGAATATAACAAAGGATTTGGCTGGGTTTTCTTCCCTTGTTAAGAAGGGTTTCCTAGGATACTTCTTGTGTTCTTGTGCATGGTGTTTCTTCTTTTGATCTTGGTTGCTGCAACATTATTGGTTATGGTTAAGTTAAATGCTAAAATGTAATGGACTTCATGCTTAACCTTGCTTATAGAAAAATTAACATGGTTTCAAAGAATAGGTCTTGAAGAACCCATTGCACAAGCTACAAGCTTTTACTAGTCATCCCTCCTCTTCTGCAGAACCGTACGACCCTCGTAGGGTTTCCAGAAAATCCATACGACCCTCTTCTTTTGAGTGTTTCAACACTTGGAACTTGGACGTTGGGGCTAAAATTACCATAGGATTGTATGGCCTCCTTCTGCGCACCTCCAACAAGCTTCAAATTGCATTTTCGAGCATTTTGACTTTTTTGCTCTAGGGTTTCGCTAATTTCTGCAGAAACTTCAGAATTAGTGTTTCTGCAATGCCTTGAAGGAGCTCTTCAACTCACCGGTGTTCTCCTATATTTCAAAGGCTTATTGTTGGCATTCATAAGTCCATCTAAACCTGAAAGTGCTAGTCTAGCTTAGCCGCTAGATTTACTAGCCAAGTTGACAAGGGTTTGTGAAGAATCCAAAAATGAGCAAAATCATAATGGGAGGAAAGATTGATGATTCAAGAAAACTCAGTTCCTGGAAAAAAATACCTCAAAGAAATGAAGACATCAACATATCAACACCCTCAGGTATGCACTTGTATATATATATATATATTATTTATATCATTGTCATGAGGGTAATTTTTGGACAAAGGAACCTTGTGCTGAAGTCATGAATCCAGAGGGATCTTAGTGCATTCAGAGCAACGACACACTGGAAGTGAAGACTCCAGGTTTGATTTTTGTAATTGTCATTCCTCTAACCTATATTTCTAAAGTTTGCTACACTACAAGTAGGTGTTGTAGATGGGACAACAATCCTTAAATTGTTTTGATTCTAGAGATGTACTCAATATTCTCCTTTAGGAGATATTCTTGTTTTTGGTTCCTCTTGTTTTCTTGTTCCAGACAGGTTAAGAACAAAGGAAGATGATTATCCTTCAGAGGTAGTCACTTGACTCAGAGGGAGTCAAAAACTATTTGAAAAAGAGGAAGAATGGAACCATCATTGAGACAACCAATGCAATAATGCATGATCAGAATCCTTCTAGGATTGCATGGGCAAAAGCATGCATGACACAATATATGTTCAGAACACGAGTCTTCACCAGACTTTGAAAAACATAACTCCCAAAGAAGTCTTCACCGGAATGAAGCCTGAGATTGAACACTTCAGGTTATTTGGGTGTCCAATGTATTTTCATGTACCCAAAGAGAAGAAGTCCAAGCTAGATCCTTTAGAAAGAAAGGATACAATGAATCTTCAAAAACATTCCAGATCGACATCCCTGGTCAAAGATAGATTGAGACAAGCAGAGATGTTGTCCTCGAAGAAGAGATAATCTTTCAAAGATCTAGAGAATCTCAGATAGAGATTGACAGTAAGACAATACCTTCTCCCCCTTCAACAGTTCAGAGGGAGACAAAAATTATTCCAATTGATATGTTCATAGATTTTGCAGTAGGGCATAAAAGGCCTACCTAGACTCACTCTGTTAGAGGCAAAGAAACATACAATCCTCTCAAGGCACATCCCGAGAAAGAAAAATAGATTTTCGAGCTATCCTTGAGTCATGATCCACTTCACTGATGCTGAGCCTCTTTGTCTTAGAGAAACAACAAGAGAATAGGTATGGCAAGATGCCATAACAAAAGAATACTAGTATATCTTAAAGAATGATGTATAAGATATTATTCAGGGACCAGAAGGGAAGTTTGTGGTAACTTCCAAGTGGATCTATAAGATCAAGCATGAAACTGATGGAAGTGTTGAGAAATAAAAAACGAGATCTATAGCCAAATGTTTCTCACAAATAGAGGGAGTTTTCCATGATGAGACACTTGATTTAGTAAACCCGATACACTTCCATCCGTACTACCATCCATGAGTTGGAAACTATATCAGATAGATAGATTCTTGATGAGTTTGGATTTCAGCAAGAATAATGCTGATCCAAACCTATATTATTATAGTGTTGGTGACGAGAGCCTGATTTTGATGACTTATTTAGAAAGCCTTGTTGTTGGATACAAGTAATCCTTGACTTTTGAATTCAAGATGAAAAATTTGAGTATGATGCACTACTTCTTGGGACAAGAAGTGTGACAGAGGACTGATGAGAGTTTCTCGAGTCAAGGAAAATATACAATGAAAATATTAAAGAAGTTCAGTATGACAAGAATGCAAAACCCAATGTGATGGATTTAAATAAAAAGATTGATGATGATTCAACTGAGATTGATCCACAACTGATTGGATCACCGATGTATCTGGTTAACACCAGACTTGATTCATGCCATGCAGTGAGTGTGCTTAGTCATTTCATGAGTCAACCAAGATAGACTCACTAGACAACAACAAAACATGTATTGAGATATATACAAGGCACGATTGGATATGGCTTGAGATATGCCTCCAATGCGAACTTGAGTTTGCAGGATATGCCGATTCAAATTGAGCAGAAAAGTACAGTGGATCGGAAGAGCACATCCGGTTGTTATTCTACCATGAAGTTTGTCAGGATTTCCCGATGCAGCAGGAAACAAAACTCTGTGGCCTTGAGTATCACAAAAGCAGAGCATATAGCATCAAATGAGAGAAGCCATGTGGCTTCACAAGCTTCTGACATATTTACTTGACCATGATATGGATCCAATGATGATAATCAAGAGCCGTGTGTAAAGCTCCTTGAGAAACCAGTGTTTCCTGATGGATTGAAACACAATGAGATGAAATATCCTTATATTAGAGATATGATGCTAAGGAAAATCGTACACATGCATTACCTTCCTACACATGAGCAGATTGTAGACATCTTCACCAAACTAACTTGGTGAAGAATGCCTCTCTAGTTGAGAGGGAGTGTTGATGACTCTAGCCAAGACAAAGTTCAAAGTACATCCGTGTGAGACTTGGCATGATGAAGAATGCCTCCCTAGCTGAGAGAGAGTGTTGTTGATTGCATCTATGTGAGACATTCTCCAGCTTACAAACCTGTGATATGTGGATCATTGCAGCTATGTGAGACTTTCTCTAGCTTAAAAACATGAGAGAAATCTCCTGAGAAGGGTGTGTGGTTCCTATCTGAGACAGAGCTGGAATGTAGAGATGACCTCCTCCATACAGAGAGTTGAGAAGAACTCTAGATGATTCTCTTGTGTAACATAGTGAGAAAGGTGATCTACAGAGTTGGACGTGCCTGTGGCTGAGCACAAGGTGAACAAGTGAAATCCCAAAGTGCTGGGTGCATCATCATGAGAACATAAATGAAAATGATGTATTAGCCTCCTTTGAGAAGAAGAGTTGACGAGAAACTCTAGATGAATCTCCTATGTAATGCAATGGGAAAGAAGATCTGTTTAATGGACATGCTTGTGGACGAGCACAGGTGAACGTGATCCTAGTGGCCGAGCACTAGTGAAGAAGTGGTTCTTCTGTGTAATGTAGTGAGCCAGAGATATGGACATCCCTATGGATGTGCCCCTAGAGGATGAGCACTAGTGGGTGTATCATATCCCTTGCTATATTGTTCAAGAGTCAGACCTGCCTGTAACCCTAATTGTATTGTAAATGATACAGGTCGGCCCCACCTTAATTTGGCTAGTAATTAATGTAAAAGATAATTAATCTGGTTAATATTAATTATATTATAAGATAGTGAGGTCAGCCCTGTTGTGCCAATAGACACTTCTGTTGACAGGTTCATGTTAGTATAAGTAAAGGTAAATTCCCCATTGAGGAATCATATCTTTCATGGTGGAAATTTCAGCAAGCACACCTTCTTGGGAAAAGTGCACACCTCTCTTGGACGCTAGTATTCTAGGGTTTGAGCACCCTCTTGTGTGCTAGGTTTTCTTGGTGGTGAAGGTATTTCTCTTGAAGAATATAATAAAGGATTTGGCTGGGTTTTCTTCCCTTGTTGAGAAGGGTTTCCCAGGATACTTCTTGTGTTCTTGTGCATGGTGTTTCTTCTTGTGATCTTGATTGCTGCAACATTATTGGTTATGGTTAAGTTAAATGCTAAAATGAAATAAACTTCATACTTAACCTTGCATATAACTAAATCAACAAGCTTGTCATGCATTCATATTCCTTATGTACATGGTAAATAGGCTTTGAAGTGTTTATTATGGTAAAAACCCTTTCATATACATAGTAATCCAATACCCTCTCCCTTCTTAGTGGCAGTGTCCTCTAATACCCACTCTTACTCTAATACCCACTCTTAGACCAAAATGTCTTGACTTAAATGATATATAAAGGGTCCAATACCAAAAAATAACATTCCTTATATATTTACATCATAAATCTTCATTAATAGACAATTGCAAGAGACTAATTACTTTTAACATTTTACATATTATTTTTATTTTTTAAAATATTATTTTATTTAATAAACAAGGAAATTGTCCCATGACATTCTCCCCTCCTTCCATTGTTAATTTCTCAATGTCCTTCACGTCATCTGCATCCAAACAATCCTCACAAAAAATATTCAATACATAATGATATTTCTTTTAATCAAATAAAAAATTTCCCATGTTGCATTAATTCCACTAAATGTCCATTTTACTTTTACCCTTTTTAACATTTTTTTGCTTCTTAATTGTTTAACTCTTTAATCTATAATTTTTTTGGTTCAACAATATTCACATCTAGATATTATTTCAAAATTTCCCCGATCAATAATGTTCATAGAACCAAATATATATTTCTTAAGGATGCTAACATCGAACACAGTACGAGTTCTACTTAAATGAGAGGGTAGTAACACTTTATAGACTAAGTGATCCAGATTTATGAACAGAACGAAATGAATAATAAACTGAATACAATAACACAGAGATATGGACAACAACAACAAATATCTATTGAACAATAACTTTTATTGAATAAAGAAAATAGGCTGAAACTCTAAAACTTCAGAATTGAAAACAACGTGCTTGAATGGTGGTAGTTATCTCTGAGAAGAGATGTGGCTGCTACGCACATCCGTTTGAGCAGAATTACAACGTGCTTGAATGGTGGTAGTTATCTCTGAGAAGAGATGTGGCTGCTACGCACATCCGTTTGAGCAGAATTATCACTGTTGGGGTCCTATAATCATAGGTAACTCGATGCCCCCGGGGGGGGCAGCTCAATTGGCAAGTGCCGTGAAAATGAAGTTCCATGAGGTTTCGAGTTCAATTCCCCCCGAATTACCTTGTGTGCCGCGTAAGGGGCATCATGGGCACACCTGGAGGTTATAGTGGTAGCGGTTGGATAACACGGCCACGTGTAACGCGAGCACGTGCCCAACTAGTTGCTGATTCCTCCANCGCCCGATCCTTCATGCACCACTGCGTCTGTCAGTCCCTCACCCTTCACTTCATCACGTCCATCACTCATCCCTGCATAAACAAGCTTAGGATAAAAAATATTAAGTTAATAATAAATAGTTAGTAGCGTTTTCTAATGCTTATTAGCCTAATAAAATTATTTTAATAAGATAATTAAAAATAAAATAATAATTAAATTAATTATTAATTAGTTATTAACTTAGTGTTTAAGTTAATTTATTAGAATTAACACTAATAAAAAAACAAAACAATATAAAAACATATTAATTAAAAACAAATTAAAATTAAAAATAAATAATATAATAAAACAATAATAATATATATATATTAAACAAAACTATAAAACATATTAAACACATTAAAATAAAACATATAATAAATAATTTAAAATATAAAACAAATAACATAAAACATATAATATAAAAAAAAATATATTAAAACAAAACGAAACTAAAAGAAAAAAAACAAAAAAAAATCAAAATCAAACAAATTAACAACTATTCTAAGTCTCACGCATGTTTTCATGTTTTCCTTCGTACAACTCGGACCCCCCCTCACGTCCCATCAATACCTTGGGGTCCGAGTTGGTGGTATTGGGAGGGACAGGTGTCACCTCAGGGTGAACTCGGACCCACTCTCCCAATACCACTTACCACCTCAAGGGGTCCAGGTAAACCGCTCTGCCCTCCCGAAAAATTCAAAACCGTTCATTTTCGTCAGTTTGACCAGTCGTTTTCCGACGCATATTCCGGGCAAATGGAAATGAATTTTAAAAAACCGAGAGAGGTTTTTATTCAAAACGGGCCGAAAAAAAAAAATGTCTTCCAGATTTTTCACAGGTACCACCATTTTGGAGAATCGAAGCCATCTTTCAGCCTCATTTTTTCAGTTTTTCGTTTTTCTTGTTTCAGTCCTGATTTTGCGGGAGCTGTTTCGACGAGTTGAAGACGAAACTGGAGAAACCGAAGGAGGTTTTTTCTCCAGACAAACTCATATACAATAACCTCGTTCAGGTTTTACACAGGTGTCACCGTTGAAGAGAAACAAATTTCTGAGTTGACCCCTTTTTGCAGCAGTTCGACCCGTCTTTCATGGCAGACAGTTCAGGATTTTCAAGGATTTATTTCTATTTTTGGCCGAGGTGGTTGAATTCGACCTCCTAAGTTTGAGGGGTGATCTCTCCTATTTATTCATGTAATTTTAACGTAAAAGGATTGATGAGTCAGGGACCATGATTTAATCTTGTATTAGAGCTCACAAAACTTTATGTATTTCATCAATCCAATAATATAGTCGCAGGGGTTACAGGATTCTTGTGTCAAATCCATTGGTGAAGTTTTTCTCATTGTGATTGTGTTTTCCTCTGTTTTCATATGTGTTTCTTTCTCTATTATTTTGAAGAGATTTAAGATCAGGATTTGTGTAAAAACACCCTGTTCCCAGTTTAAAACAATGTCAATGTTTTCCACTGAAAGTTAAATGCATAATTCTTTACTGCTCTGTCTTTAATTCAACTTCTTAACATTTTTACCCTCTGCCATTACCTCAAGCCTATGAATATCCTGTGATTTTCCTACCTTGCCCTGTAAGGCTGTATGTAGAATTTGTTTTTGATTAAATCTCAGATTGTGACTCCATTGCCCATGGTTCCTCTTCTCTACACCTACCCAACTCAAAAACAAATCCTATTCTGCATAGCTAGCCTAAGATCCATACTCAAACAAAGTTATATCAGATAGAGAGATCCCTCTCTGAGTTTAGGAGGGCTATATCCTAAAATCGAAGTGGTTTTGTGGTTACCCCTGCTGATTTCCTCCTTCAGCTTGGGAAATTACAGGGTGCTAACCTAATGGCGACCATACTGGGGAACTTTCTCTAGTAGTGCACTTCAAGTTCCAGATTTGATCACTGATAGTGGACAGTGACCAGACACAAGAAGGCTGAAATATTTCACATGGAGACTCCAAATCAGCTCCAGAACAGTGCCAACTCAAAGACTCCAGCGGAGGAAGAACCTGAAGCATGACCAAACAATCTGGAAAGAGAAGGTATTCAAGCTCAAATTGTATTCAAGACATTTTTGGTTTTATCTGTAATTATGTCCTATCTTTTTCCAATCCGAATCAAGAGTATATTGCTGAAGCTTATATTGATCATCTACAAATTGATGAGCCTCAAGAGATTAAGCCCCAAGTTGTATATCATGTACATACTCATATGCCTGTGCACATCCCAGATACACCTTTATAAAGTCGAGTGAGACATAAGCTTCGTGCTTTATCTCCTACTCTTGCTAAAACTCCACATGGTTATAAGCCCCCTGCCTTACCTCCTGTACCTACAAAAATCCCAGATAGATACAAGCCTCTATATTTGCCTCCTATTCTCCATGACCTCCCTGTCAATTACATTAATAATCTACCCAGGTTTGATGGAGAAAATGTGAAGATCACTGCTGAAAAACACATTCAAAGTCTTGAGGATTTTCTTGATCTGTTTGAAGTGGAAGAAGATGATGTATGTATCAGGATATTTTCCCTATCATTTCAAGGTAAAGTCAAAACTTGGTTTAAGAATCTTCTAGTTGCAAGCATTAGCAATTTTCGTCAATTTGTGCAAAATTTCCTAGATAGATGGGTGATCATGAGAAATGTCTTTCTCATCCTAGAAGAATATGACCATTTGAAAAGATAGCCAAGGGAGACAGTACCTCAGTTTTCAGCAAGGTTCAATAAGGTATATCATGCAATGCCTGCTGATATAAGGCCACCCCCAGGATCAACTCCCTTGCATTACCCAGATGCCTTCGATCCTGAGATGGCATTCCAATTAAGAGAAAGGAACACTGCAACACTTGAAGAAATGCAAAATATTGCAGTTGATGTGGAAGCTAACTTGTTGAACAAAAGGGAAAAGTTAAAGGAAGAAGAAAAATATAGAACATAAAATGAATGGATGACATCTTCAGAAGTGAAATTAGATATTCTGATCAACACAATCAACGAGATGATGCAGAGGATTAGTAGAAAAGATGAACTTCTTGTTCAAAGACCACATGTGCCAATAGTTCCAGAACAGACAAGGATCAATGTCCCCAAACACTTTGCAGTTCGTCCTTGGTACCATGGTTTGGATAATGATTCTTTCATGTATTCAATTCACAACATAGTCAAATATGAAGCTCCATCTCAACTTGTAGAGGAACAACCAACTGATATGATGTGTATGTTTGATGACATTTCTTACCTGGATAATCTACCCAAGTATGATCAATATGATGATGATTATGTGGCTGAAAAAGATGTTGACTATTCCAAGCAATAAAAAACATGTCGTTGGCAGGAAGAAGATCAGTTATAACTCAGATATGACAATCAACCTTTGCACAACAATCATGACAACGATGAGGAAAATGCAGAAAATTTCAGAGAAAGGGAAAAATATTTGCCCTTATGTTTTCTTTTCAATTTTTGAGAGAAAATTGTAAGCAAGTTGTCAATAGTAGGGAGGGAGAATGTTTTGATCAATCAGTTGAAGATGCCATTGATAATATGGAGGCTGTTCTAAACCCAGAATTGCAGCCCTTGACCTACACTGATTTTCAAATTCCAGATGAAAGCTTAGAGCCTGAGACAAATTATGAGTTAATGAAAAAGAATCTTGAGTATATGCTAAAGGATAAACACACAGAAAATCAAGAAGTTTAAGTGGAACCAATGCAACAATCATTTCAATTTCTACAAGATCCAATATTTGATGTGTTGGATGACTTGTGTTGTCAAAGTCATTTTCCATCATCCATCTATGGGCTGAAAAGATGTTATGATATTGACATGATTAGGCAATCAACTTCATTGTCTTTTTCAGCAGAAGTCTCATTAGAAAGCCCATTACGAAGCCCAAATCATGAGGTTGAATTTGAACATCAGGAGATAGGTCATGTCTATTATGATCTTATAGCTGTCTACATGGAGGAGCTATTGTTTTTAGAATTCCCATTGATTCCCAAAGTTTCTGGAATTGTTCACAGTCCCAGAACTTTATGTTGTGAAGATCAGGATGGAAAGTAATTCATGATGCCTATGCAAGTTATATTTCTGATATTGATTGAAAACATTGAAAGAGCAGAGTAATTAGAGCAGTTGCTTGACTGGTTGCACTGGCATTATTGTATTATTTAGAACAACAAAATTATCAGTAGTGTAGGGTAGGTAACAATTTTGAATAAGCTCAGTCATTTGAGCATCTTTTTCAGCATTGTATGGTTTCCAACAGAGTTTGCAGTTGATGATATCTAGTGCTGTGTTCAGTCAAATATGAGCCAGTTCGAAGATTATAGCTGCAGTGACTCCATGGCCCAATGAATAAAGCACCGGTCTGCATGTTCAGAGATATGAGATTCTTGACACCTCCTCAGGAGCTTCCATCCCCAGGTGGAACTTATGCTGGGGTCCTATAATCATAGGTAACTCAATTCATCGGCTGCTTATTTGGCGTTGCTCCTGTGATGAAGACTTCTGGCTTACCGGGCTTGGTTGATTCCATTTCCCCCTCCATCCATTTCGCCCGACCCTTCATCACCCTGCTGCATCCTTCATCCACCGTTGCGTCTGTCAATCCCTCACCCTTCACTTCATCACGTCCATCACGTCCATCACTCATCCCTGCATAAACAAGCTTAGGATAAAAAATATTGGGTTAATAATAAATAGTTAGTGGCGTTTTCTAATGCTTATTAGCCTTATAAAGTTATTTTAATAGGATAATTAAAAATAAAATAATGATTAAATTAATTATTAATTAGTAATTAACTTAGTTTGATTAAGTTAGTGTTTAGGTTAATTTATTAGAGTTAACATTAATAATAAAAAAAACAATATAAAAACATATTAATTAAGGACAAATTAAAAAAAAATATAAATAATATAATAAAATAATAATAACTCAAGGGTCCCTTCGGTGAAGCTCAAAGAGTGCTTCGGTGAAGCTCAAAAGAGTGCTTCGGCATTACTAATTCTTTCCTCGCTAATTGAACCGGTGGTATGCCTTTGTCCCAACAGATATAGGAACAGACTTCGTACTCGGCTAACGCAATTCCTGAAAGGTATACTCATAAGTATATAATCTGCGAAAATCCATGACGGCGTTAAAGCGTACCATGATACGCGATAAATACTTACAATACAGGACGAACGTACCATTCCATGACTATTATACTGGTAGGGACGAGCGTACCATGCCATCACTATTATACTGGTAGGAATGAGCGTTCCATGCCATCACTCTTATACTGGTAGGGAAGAGCGTACCATGCCATCACTCTTATACTGGTAGGGAAGAGCGTACCATGCCATGACTTCTTGAGGAATAGGGAGTGAAGCCCCTGATTGGTTCCTAGACTTGCGCTGAGAGCCACTTTGCCTTGCTAGGCACCTACCCTAGCGCCTTGCTTTGCTTGGCGTCTAGCGCATCCTAAAGAGGCGTACTCGGTGTCTCAGCATCCTCTTACTTGATATGCCAGCAAGTAGAGGGCCCTCGAGATTCCTCACCGGATTACCTTTGTCTGGTGAGCACCTCTACTAATGGAGGGTCAAAGGGTCCGTGGAGCTTATTGCTGAGCCTTGCTTAGCTTGGCGCCAGGATTGGCGCATTGCCGGGCGCTGATCGCTTCATTGCTAGACTAGGAAGCCACACCAAGCGGCTTGCTTGAATTGGAGTTAAGCGCGTCGTAAAACCCACAGTGAGAGACATGTATAGCCAGGTCATTTTACAAAAAACAACCAGAAATACGTCCAACACCCCCGTGCTATAGTAATCTAGTCATTCCTGAAGCTATAGGTCTCCGCAAGGCAGGTGCATAAGACACCAGCCTTCATAACCTCTTACAGACACTAGGATGATAATCGGAGAGCGCAGATGGAGTCTTCGACCAAGCTAAAGCTTGATGTCTACGCAGAAAGAAGACTAAGTTACGTCATAAACTTATATGAAGGCGGGTTGCTACTTACATGAAAGGGAAAACTCAAAACTCAAGGGAGAGCGACTTGATCCGTGAGAAGATGCGACTTGAGGGGACTAGAGCTGAAGGCGACTCTGACTGGATACGCCTGGAGGCGATGTGACCTTGAGAGGAGGCTTCAGATCCTCCTCTTGAAAAGCTCTAGCTGTGAGAAGGGACTCTTTATATGCCCTAAAGGGGAACCCCTTTAGGCATGTACTTTTTCTTCCAGATTTTTTTACAGGTGCCACTAGTTTGGAGAATCAAAGCCATATTTCAGCCTCATTTTCCAGTTTTTCGTTTTTCCTGTTTCAGTCCTGATTTTGCGGGAGTTGTTTCGACGAGCTGGAGACAAAATTGGAGAAACCGAAGGAGGTTGTTTCTCCAGACAAACTCATCTACAATAACCTCCTTTAGTTTTTACATAGATGACACTGTTCTAGAGAAACATATGTCTGAGTTGACCCCTTTTTGCAGCAGTTCGACTCGTCTTTCATGGCGGAGAATTCAAGATTTTCAATGATTTATTTATATTTTTGGCCGAGGTGGTTGAATTAGACCTCCTAAGTTTGAGGGGTGATCTCTCCTATTTATTCATGTAATTTTAATTTAAAAGGATTGATGAGTCATGGACCATGATTTAATCTTGTATCAGAGCTCATAGAGCCTTCTGTATTTCATCAATCCAATAATACAGTCGCAGTGGTTACATGATTCTCGTGTCAAATCCATTGGTGAAGTTTTTCTCACTGTGATTGTGTTTTCCTCTGTTTTCATATGTGTTTCTTTCTCTATTGTTTTGAAGAGATTTAAGATCAGGATTTGTGTAAAAACACCTTGTTCCCAGTTTAAAGCAATGTCAATGTTTTCCACTGAAAGTTAAATGAAAAATTCTTTACTGCTCTGTCTTTAATTCAACTTCTTAACATTTTTCCCCTCTGCCATTACCTCAAGCCTATGAAGATCCAGTGATTTGACTAGCTTGCCCTGTAAGGATGTCTGTAGAATTTGTTTTTGATTAAATCTCAGATTGTTACTCCATTGCCCATGGTTCCTCTTCTCTGCACCTACCCAACTCAAAAACAAATCCTATTCTGCATAGCTAGCCTAAGATCCATACTCAAACAAAGTTATATCAGACAGAGAGATCCCTCTATGAGTTTAGGAGGCCTAGATCCTAGACTCGAAGTGGTTTTGTGGTTACCTCTGCCGATTTCCTCCTTAAGCTTGGCAAATTACATGATGCTAACAATCACAATGAGGCTCAAGAGGCTTTTTTAACATTACTCATGAATGCCAAAACCCTAGACATCCAAAAACCTAACCCTAGGAGATGAAACACCAAAAGTTATGTGGGCCTTGATGGGTAAGTTGGTACCTCAACTTCCTTGGGTTGTAACTTTTGCATACAACCTCCGTTTTAGGTGTGTGATAGCCCATTGGAAAGGTCTTTTCGAGAACTAAACATTATGCCATCAAACTTTAATTTTGTCTCCAATTTGATCATGGAAGCCGAAAAACACTGTTTAGGGCCCCAAAATGGCCCTGGAAGTATATAAAGATGTACTGACATGAAAAATTCCAAAATACACCAGTTGGAATAGGTGGGAAACAATCAGTATCCACTTGGATGTTGTGTAGGGCTTCATGATAGCCCCAAAAGTGCATAACCCACAATTACAAAGAAATGCCACCTTTATAGAGAAACACGTTGAACTAAAAACTGTCAAGAGGAGCCAGTTGGAATAGGTGGGTGGCCACCAATATCCACTTGGATCAATCCTCCCCCCTTAAGAATAAATGGTCTCCATTTCATTGAGTGCTCCCATCAGGTGAGGAAATTTCTGCTGAATTTGGCCCTGGGTGAGCCACTTGCTTTGGTGCAGGAGCTGCTCTGCCTTGACAACCCGATAAAGCTGGATCTTCTGCTGATGAGTTCCCTCGACCTGTGTGTCCACTATCTGATCAGTGGATGCCTGTTCCATATAGTCAGGGTTGAGCTCTATTGGTGTCAACTATTCTACGATCTTCGAAGTGCCCAATAATGGTGGAAAATATGGCCGGAGGAGGTCCACATTGAACACTGCGTGCAAGCCAAGGAATCGGGGAGTGTTGAGATCAAAAGCATTGTCATCCACAACCTTGGTGATAGTGTTATAAATCCCATAACAAAGTGAACGGAGCTTTCGATGGGGCCCTGTAAGGCGCTCTTTCTGCAAATATAACTAGACCTTATCTCCCACCTGAACCTCGTGAGGTACCCAGTGTTGATCATGGCACTTCTTGTACTTAGCATTAAATTTATGCAAAATATCATGGACCTATTAGCAGATGTGCTAAATCCACTCAATGAATCTGGTGGCTTTGTCGGCCATAGACTGAACATGGGAGGATTCTTCCTGTGTGTTTGCAAGAGGTAGTGCAACATCAATGGGACCCAAGGGTTGGAATCCTAGCCCCATCTGAAATGGGCTATGGCCGGTGGAGCTATGGAGAGACCTATTGTAGCTGTGCTAAACATAGGGAAGAATCTCATCCCATGTATGTAGATTCTTAGAGTTATACATGCACAAGATGTGCACAATCATCTGATTGATGACCTCTGTTTGGCCATCAGTTTGAGGGTGGAAGGAAATGGATTTAGTGAGTTTGGTGTCCAAAAGTGACCAGAGATTCGACCAAAATGTGCTGAGGAACCTGCTGTATCGATCTAAGATGATGGTTTGTGGTATCCCAAAATGGACACACACTTGTTCAAAGAAGAGCTTGGAAGTATCTGTCGTTGTGATGCTCTTCTTGTAGGCTGTGAGAATGACCGTCCTCGAAAACCGATCAACCACCACAAATACACAATCATTGCCTTGCTTGGGGGATGGGAGGCCAGACATGTAATCCATCGAGATGGATTCCCAAGGCCTCTCGGGGGTAGGAAGAGGGGTGTATAAGCCTTGCTTCTGGATGGCTAGCTTGGCAATGGCACATGCATTGCAAGATATGATATACTTGTTGTCGTCCTGTCGAAGTTTTGGCCAATAGAAATGTTTCTATAGAATGACCACAGTTTTCTCCACACCAAAATGTCATGCCATCCAACTGTAGTGAGCCTCCCAAATAAACTTTGCACACTCACTTGTGGAACATAGAGGTGGCCCATATGGCATAACAGTCCATCCTAAATGTGAAAAGCGGTGACATTCGTGCTTGTAACCAAGAGCTGATAGGTGGTGGTGAAGTCAGGATCTCGCTGATAAAGTTGGGGCCACTCAGATGCCTCATGCCCACAGGAATGGAGCACGGTGGTGAGTGTACCAACAAGAGGTCAACTGAGGTAGTAAACGATAGGATTTGTGCTCCTTGTCTTATAGGTGATGTTGAGATGGAACTGCTGTAGGTATCACTTTTTATGGCATTCGTTTTGCAGCTTCCCCTGTGTTTGTATGAACTACATAGGCTTGTGATCAATGTGGATGATTGTCTCCTTTCCCATAATTTAATGTTTCTATTGACGACAGGCTTGCACAATGGAATACATTTCCTTGTCATAGGTGGGTTATTTCCAAATGGTATTTGAGAGTGTCTCACTATGGTATGCTACTGGATGACCATGCTGAGTGAGAACTACGCCTACAACATAGTCAGATGCATCAGTCTCAATCTCGAATGGTTGTTGCAGACCAGGTAAGGAGAGTACTGGAGCTGAGCAAAGTGATGCTTCTGATCATCAATGCTCATTGTTATGCCTTCCCCCATGCGAAATTTCCCTTGCTGTTGGTTGTGGAGCCTAATTATTTTCTTAATTTAGAGGTCTTTATTTTTCAATCGTGTTTATACCCCATGAAGACTTTCCACCCCAGAAGAATGTACACTCATCCACGCAGGGGAGTGCGGGGGGGGGTACCCCCCCGCAGGGTCCGGGGGCAAGCGGGCCCCCGAAAGAAAAATTGCCTTGTAAATGTATATTGTAATTTCATTGTAAATCTAGACCATTCATTATAAGGTCACAGATCTAACAGTAGAAGTTATGTTAGGGTTTTTTTCCCTAGAAGGCAACCCTCTTTTATGAGGGAAATGTATTGCGGCTAGAAAATATAACAAATATTGTATTATTAGTGAGGAGATTGTGAGAGAAAGAAGAGGGAGTTACAACGAGTTTGCTGTAGGTTGTATCCCTTCATTTGCTGGATAATAATAAAGGAAGGACCTGGCAATTTATCTAGTGGACGTAGCCCACACTGGGTGAACCACGTATATCTGTGTCTTTATTGTATTGTATATCTTATGTGTTTTATTTCCACATTTGTTTTATTTCCGCATTTGTTTTATTTTATTTCTTCATGATCTTGTTTTTCTAACAACTGGTATCAGAGCGAAGGGTAACTCGTAGGAAAAGAGGGTTCCTGGTTTGAGTGGAAGCAATGGTGAAAGATGGAAAGTTTAGGGTCGAGAAATTTAATGGCAAAAACTACCAATTATGGAAGATGCAGATGGAAGATTATTTATATCAAAAGGATCTATTCCTACCATTGGTAGGAATAGAAAAGAAGTCGACGGCTATGAAGGACGAAGAATGGGAGATTCTTGACAAAAAGGCTCTAGGAATGATACGACTGAGCTTGGCAGCGTCGGTGGATTTTAATATTTCGAAAGAAAAGACAACGAAGGATTTGATGGACACATTGGCTAAATTGTATGAAAAACCCTCAACGTCCAATAAGGTATTTCTAATGAAGAGATTATTTAATATGAAGATGTCTGAAGGTGGATCTGTTGCAGATCATTTAAATGAATTTAATATGGTTACTAATCAACTAAGTTCTGTAAAAGTGGACTTTGATGATGAGGTCAGGGCTCTTCTAATATTGTGCTCATTGCCAAAAAGATGGAACGACTTGGTCATGGCTGTAGGTAACTCTGTCTCTGGTTCAAATACTTTAAAATTTGATGATGTTGTTGGTGTTATCCTTAGTGAGGAAATGGGATGGAAAAACACAGGTGAGACATCAAGTAATGTGTTGAACATGGAGAACAAGGGAAGACAAAAGGATAGAGGAAAGGGCCCAGAGAATCACGGTAATTCTAGGAAGGGCAGATCCAAATCTAGACTTGGAAAGATAGAGTGCTGGAATTGTGGGAAGAAAGGACATCTGAAGAAAGACTGCAGATCTCCAAAGAAATAAAGAGATGGACAACAAGAGAAAAATTCGGAAG
>SNQJ01S0061318.1:23344-52100 GCA_010110895.2 Picea sitchensis | reverse complement strand
GATTTTTCCCAAGGTAATCATCCACTGAACTCCTAACACCACATCTGTGTCCGATAGGTCAACCACATAAAATGTGTCTCTCACTGTGTAGTTGCCTAACTTCATCTCTAAGTTTGGAACTCTGTCTAGACACTCCACTATGTGGCCAACTGCTACCGCAACATCAAACCCCTCAAACTCCTTTGTCTGAAGTGCCCGTCTCGATACTAGTGAAGCATCGATGAAGTTGTGGGTGGCCCCACCATCTATAAGGGTGATTGCCCGTTGCCCCTGAATAATCCCTCTGATACAGAGGGTATCATACCTAGGAACACTAGAAAGGGTCACTATGAATCCTCCCTTTGCTGGTTTCCTCCTATTATCCTGCTCTGGTGGTTGTGGGACTACTGGAGGATGGGCTCCTGCCAGTGTCGGTGGTCTACAGGGAGGCTTCTCCTCTGCTGGTGCTGACTCCTCCTCTGAACTAGTGGATCCACTGTCTTGCTCCTCCTCCTCACTGTCCACGCTATCTGCTGCTAATTCAATATAATGAATCTCTCCCTTGCCCATGCACCTGTGGCCTAGGACCCAAGGATCTCTGCAATTGAAGCAAATCTTCTTCCTCATAATCTCTCGCCTAGTCTCATCATCCAACTTCTCCTTGCCCTTCCATTCTCTCTGGAATGGCTTCTTGTCTCGATCCCTCTGGGGAAAAAATGGTTTGGAGAAAGTTTTAGTCTTTAGCACTGAGTCTGCGAGATCTCGAGTGCGAGGATGGCATCCTGCAAAGTGGGAGGCCTGTATGCCTTCACCCATCCTCTCAAAGGCTCTGTGAGTCCTTCTGTGAATAGCATGATCAACCTGGGCTCTGATATATCTGTCACTGCCACGACTACCTGCTGAAACTCTATGATGAATGCCTCTGCTGTGCTAGTTTGTCTCAACTGGGCTAGATCCCTGAAGTGTATCTCGAGATCCTTCCTGTCAAACCTGTCCATGTGCCTATATGTAAACTCCCTATTGGAGGTGATGCGACTGTGACCCAATGTCACCAGTCCATGATACCACCACTCATGTGCCTCACCCTCCAAGTGTAAGGTCGCGAAACTGATGGCCTTTGTCTCAATCATCTGGTTGAGCTTGTCATATGTGTCTAGATTTTGTACCCAAGCTCTGGCGGTGTATTTGGACAATCCGTCGAAAAAAGGGATGGTGAGTTTTCCAACTTTTCGTATGAAATCAAGGTTATGCCCCTGCTGCTGTTGTGATCCTCCCCTTTACGACTCTCTGGGGCGGTTCCTGATTCTGAGTCCACAGTACTCGACTAAGGTCATGTCCCGATGGAAGTCACGACCCAATGATGCGTACTCCCTCCTATACTCTGCAATGTCATCGGCATGAGTGGGTGGCCTCTGTGCTATCGGTAGCGGTGCTGCTACCGGGGGTGCCCTCTGGAAACTGGGAAACAAGGTTTTGGGAATCCTACTCCCAGAGGTGCATGTGCGAGAGGGTGACTGGGGTCTACTGCTTTCTCCCAAGTTCCCCTATGCTACATGCAGGACTTGTGTATCTGGGGTGCCCACTCTAGCCAATCTATCAACCACCTGTGCCAAGGACTGAGACATTGTCTGTTGACTAGCTAACATATCATTGATAACCTGCATGAAAGATGCCTTTGGATCTACGGGGGCCTTGACACTACCCTCTAGTCGCTCATATCTATCTCCTAGCATCCTCTCAGCCTCGCACTCAGCCTCATGCTCTGCCCTTCTCTCTGCTTCTCTGTGTGCCTCTTCCTCTTCCTCTGAGCTAGGAGGAAAAGGTGGAAAATCAGGCCTATGCCTTCATTCCTGATGCCTGTTGTAAGTGACATATTCGTCACCTACGTGTTCACAACCCTCTAGGTCTTCTGCTGCACTCATTGTCTTTAGTCACAAGCTGGCAAGACTATAGCTCTGATACCACTGTAATGTTCCTGACTTGGCTAGTCTAGGAAATGCTGCTAATGTGTGTGTAGGATCAAAGGTTTACAACATATAAATGATCATACAAATAATAAACGTGACAAAGGATTGCAAAGTTTGTATTATGATATCTCTGTGGATTACAAAATGGCCGAATGCGGCTGAATAAATTGACAATACTCGACTATATCAACATACAAAGGATCTTAGCCGAAATACAAATAAGCAACTGCGACTGAATAAAATAACAACACTTGGCTAGATCAAAAGACAAAAGGATCTTAGCTAGAATACAAATAAGCAACTAAAATATAATACCCGTAATATTGGAGCACTGCAGAATCAATGAAGAATGATGGAAGACCTGGATGATCTTCCCGGTGACTAGGGTGTGTCTTTCAACACCGAAATCAGCCAACTGGTGTCTTCCTTCTAGAATACACTAAACTATCTCTCCTGAGATGCGCCTCTTCTCCTCAATGATAAGTCCTAATTTGCATAATAATGAATTAGGTCATTGACCCTTCCTTTATAGCTTTCCAAAACCCTAAATCATGCTAAAACCCTAATTCACTGTTGACTTCCAAAACCCTAAATCACTGCTGAAACCCTAATTCACTGTTGACTTCTATTTTTAGCTCATAATGACTTAAAAGCACTTTTAACCCCGTTTTAGCTCAATGTCACTTTCTGAATATAACACCTGTGACTGGAGTGACCTCTAGTAACCCTGTTTACCCCTCTTTGGCCCTGGATATAGTCTAACGAGGCAGTTTAGACCATTAAGCCTCCTCTCTGGTGCTCCTATTTGGAAAGGGATATTACACCCACCTAAAAAAATAGACGAGCCTCTGGTCCTTGGCCTAAGGTTGTATTTTACAACCTCAAAATTTTGGGTATCACAATGGGGTTCAAATTTGGCTCACTCCCTAAATCAATTCACAGTTTTTTCGAGTGAGGATGCCTCATCACCTTGAAACCCTCCCAGCCCTTCCAAGGGTATAAGAGGAGGAGGTTTGGGAATATTTATTCTTGATAGAATGGGGAGGAAATCACTATATTGTTCCCTATCCTTATTATCTAACCCTACCTCCCAAGACCCCCAAAACAAATTTTTAAGATTCTTTTCATTATTAGATGGAGGAGGATTTTTTTTTCTTTCCCGAATCTTCCAAGATTTCAATTATTCTCTTTTATGGTTTAAGAGATTGAACATCCCGCTGACCTATAAGGAATCGACCTAAAATATATGGATACTCCATTTCCATGATCTCATGCAATTTGATACTATCCCCCAATTGTAGATTTACTACCTTCCGCTTCCTCTTGATATACTTTCATCGTTTCCTAGATTTCATAGTCCGTGATACCCTGAAACTTCAAATTCAAAACTTATTATTATTTTTATTCTTTTGTTATCAACACATTATTGATCCTAGTTATATAACTCAAAACTTATGGTTTTATTTACTATTTCATTAATAAAAAAAAGAAATTACATATGAAGTGGGACTATTAGAAGAGGAAATCCGTTGATCCAAAGAAAACTACCAAGTGACAACAGAAGGGGGACAAGTGGTGAATATCTGTTGAGTTAACTCAACAAAAGTGAGACAAGATCTCAGGTTTTTAGGAACATGTGTAAAAATCAAATTGATAGGTGGTCAATGAGCAGGAGACTCGTACAAGTGTCAAAGACCTAGGAAAATCTTATAAAAGAAAAGATAACAAAGCGAATGGGACACCATACTGAATTAGATGTGAAATCTAAGAAATATTTACCTGACACATAAATCTTCATGTAATGCTTATAACCCTACGAAACTACAACAAGTCACTTGGCCAGTTTATTGGATCGAGATTTAGCTCGGGGGTGACATAGTGGGCATATGTGGAAGCTCTGATCTAAGGTTGGGAGGAACAACCCACTTGACGTGTGTTTTCCCCTAAGGAATTCTCAGTTACATGTTCTTCTTCCATTTTGTTATGGATTAAGTTATTGTTCTTTTAGTAATATATGGATATTCTATTCTGGTTATCTTATTGTTCAATTGAAATTATGAGATACTCTATTCGGGTAAATTTAATGTTTTTATTTGTAAAATTGTGGTTAAATATTTATGATTTCAATCTAACTAGAGATTAGAGGTTCTCATTTATTTCATTTCGGTATACTATTGCCATGATATATTAGAAAGCATCGAATATTTTGATAATTAGGTTCAAATGTAGAAAGTACAAACATAATTGTAATACAGAGGAATACTCTGAAATTTGAAGTACAACCATCATGCCAGACACTAAAAGAATAATAATATTGCCATGATATATTAGAAAGCATAGAATATTTCCATAATTAGGTTCGAATGCAAAAAGAATAAACATGATTGTAGTATAGAGGAATACTCTAAAATTTGAAGTACAACCATCAAACTAGATGCTAAAAGAATAATGCTATTGCCGTGAAGAAAATTCTAGAATATATGCAGAGAGGAAAACTATATAAATTGGAATACAACTAGACAAGCCAGATTTTAAACTATCATGCTATTACCACATAGATAATATAGAATAATTACAGAAGGTTAAGGGTATTGAATAGCACAACAGGATAATAATAGTTACATACTTAACGACAAGTTTATAATAAAACTAGCCTAGAAGGTTCCGTAATCCATTAAAAAAAAAGAGCAAATGAGAAGGAAACTAAGAAATTTCATGCGAGCATGGTAAGTAAAGGCTCGAAGCCATTCATGACAAGAAACTGAAGAGCAATGAAATTTCCATTAAGAAATAGGTAACAAAACTACAACCATGTCGACCCGACTCTGTAAATTAACAGAAACGAAACCCCTTTTAACATGCATGGGGAAAAACCCAGTCTTATTTAAATTGCAAACAAAAGTAACAGAACACTTACACATCCAAACTTCCATAGTATCTACAAAAACGAGACACAGAGAAAAGAATACATTACATTCTTTTTGTTTAAAGTAGACCAAAATGGGGTCGACAGACCTATGATAGGTAACCACCCAATTAATTCAAAGCAGAGACAATGGTATTAATCCGTCATCCATAGCTAGGGTCCATTATGGAAACCCAATTACCTCTCAAAGGTTTAGTGCCCTGGCTGAGGAGCCATAGGAAACACTTGTCAATAAGGGTTGCAAACACATAAATTAGTATAACACATGGGTAATGCATTTTTATCACATTTAGAAAGGAGACATTAAAAGTAAATAATACTTACAGGATTTTTTGAATGATTGATTTGGGGTAAAAACCTTGCAAATTTGGCCGAGTAATACCTTCATTGACGCACAAAAACATTACAGAAGGGAACTAAACCTTTACACAAATAACGACAAAGTTAGGGATGTTAGGGTATGAGTTTACCAGGTGTAGCTTGAACCCTGCAAAGAAAAAATCTCGTAGCAAATGATTTGACTAGCTGGAACCAACATTTTCCTCCTAATGGGTACCCTCGTACACATCAAGGGCCCATAATTAGACGAAGTATCCAAAATATCTACCTTAACAGAAGAATAATACAAGGAGAAAAATATAACCAAGACGTTCGCAACCATTATTTGGAACGCTTGCAGGGTTTCCAAGCCAAAACTCATGAAAAGGTCGTGATAACAACAACCATTGAATATTAAACATAGTAAAGGAAATGCGCACGGGAACCATTAAAACCTTCAATAAGCAAACCCATTCGACAAGATTATAAATGGAAACAATTGACAAAAATAAAAAAACATCCATTAATGATATGAGGATAGAGACTCTAACAAGGATTACACCCAGGCTCCCAAACGACAGAGCAAGCCAGAGCAAAGAAAAACCCAACAAAGGTAGAATGTACGTAGAGTTAGTATGTGACATAGAAACCCCAAGCATCGAGTAGTAGAAACTAAAAGACAGAGAAATGAAACCCTAAGCCATCTAACTCGAACCAGAAGGAACCCTTGTCTTCTGATGGAATTTTTCCAAATAGTAAAGTGAAAGACCAAAATTTGTGCAAGGTGGTCGAGATTTACACTCCCAACTCTCGTTCTTATAAGTCACACCTAAAACACATAAGGATTGCCATGAGAGGCTAGGGACAAGTGCTTAATTAAGAACACAGGGTACAAAGAGTTCTACATTAACAACTACCAACCACTCATGTTTTTAAACATCAAATCATGATTAACGTTGACCAACCAAAATGTAATTACGACATGCTTATCAATTTAACCCTTTCACCCTTTTTCCATGCTAGAACAGTTGAGACAAGCCACCATTAACATGCAACGAATTTACTATACATAGCAATTAAATGAATTAATCCACCAACTTAGGTTATCACAAAGCAAGGTCATGACAAAGGTCCCCTTGAGAATAACCAACAAAGGTTGTAATGCATAATTCATACCATGGAAATGGTAATATAGAATTATAACCCTACCACATGAATTATAACATAGATTTAAAATTATGCCATGAAGACTATAATGTAGGACAAGCAAGTAAAATTGCACATGGAACTGTTACACTATTAAAGGTGAAAAATTTCAAAGGTAAGAGATGTCTTATTAATGAAATTTAGATGGTCAAAATAATTGAGTAATACTCTTACTTAGTTGAGAATAAATTATTGTTGTATAATTTTAATTTTTTATGGGTATGTGACAAAATGGTATCAGAGCTTTAGGAACCGCACTTGGCCTTATGAGCTCAACCACAGAGACTGATTTACTATAGTTATATTTTTTTCTTACCACTAGGAGAAGATTTTGGTTGCATGAAAGATGACAAAAGTACCTATTCTACCCTAAGAAGGGTCACATCAAAATGAACCAAAAAATCTCAAACAAGGAAATATTGGTGAGGGAAATATTTGGTTAAATTTGAATGAAAGAAGGGATAACAAACAATCCGAATTAATTCAGACTATACATGGTCTAAGGGAAGAATTGAAAACTATTAAGGAAGATAATGAATATATTATATATATACAAGAAGAACTTAATGCAATAATGTTAGACAAGCTGTGTAATCAGAACTCTAACAAGAATAAAGGTCAATTCTCCAGTAATTCTAAAACTGATCTGCACAAGAAGTCTAGGAAATTTGAACATACTGAATCAACGACAAAATATCTTTTTAATGAAATTGAAACTTCAAGTGAGGACAATGCCAAAATGGAGCAAGGAACTAAAAAGAAACATAAGCATCGTGAGGAAATTATGGGAGAATTTAAAAAGATAAAACCTCCAATATTTAATGGTGAAATTGAGACTGGAGAAGAGGCAAAAGCTTGGCTATCTGGGATGAAAAAATACTTTCATATATAAAATTATTTAAGTGAACTCAAAGCAAGAATGACCATCTATAATATGATGGAGAAGGCAGATATTTGGTGGTAATATATCAAAAGAGTAAAGAACATTAAGGAACATAAAATCACTTGGAAAACTTTTAAAAGATATTTTAAGAAATGATATCTATTAGAACAATATTATGAAGGTAAGGCTAAAGAATTGTATGAATCGAAATTGGGAAATTTAACCATGAAAGACTTTTACATCAAATTTCTAAGCTTGTTGCTCTATGTACCATATATTATGGATGAAAAACCAAATATACAACGCTTCTTGAGTTGTTTACCTGCCTCATATAAATATAGGATTGAATTTGACAATCCTAAGACTTTAGAAGAAGCTATGTGTAAGGATAAACTATGTTTTCAACAATATACAACTAGAAATGAAAATACTAAAAACTAGAAGGGCAAGAAATTTGAAAGGTTTGATCCACGAAGAAAAGAAGGAAAGTTTTTCAATAAGAACACTGCAAAAAGGTTTCAGGGAAATAACTATAGAAATAATAATCCTTATAACCCGTATGATAATAAAAATGCGAAACCAACAACTTTTTATAACAAAGAAACTGCCCAAAAGGAACCACTAAAGTGTTGGGAGTGTGGTGAACCACATTATTTTAAGGATTGTCCTCATAGAAAGAAAAACAACAACAATATACATATAGTTCGATAAACTACTACAGCTGGTGAACTAGCGAGGAGCACCCCAAAGATTAGTGCAAACTTGGAGAATAGACAAGCAGATCATCAAGCTTCCATGGTAGAAGTAGAAGGTATGTTGAATGATCATACAATTTCCATTTTGATTGATCTAGGTGCTAGTCTAAGTTATGTTTCACCTAAGATAGTAGAAATTTGTAATCTAAGGAAAGAAAAATTTGAAAAAGCATGGCTAGTACAACTTGCTACAAGAACAAAAAGGACAGTTACAAATCTTGTTAAAGGTTTTGAAATTAGTACGAGTGGCTTTAAAACTCAAACAAATTTGAATGTTTTGCAACTAGGATCATATGATGTATTAATCAACATGGACTGGTTAGAAGAATATAAGGTAATTCTAAATTGTTATGGAAAAACATTTACTTATGTAGATGACAATGGTAACATTATTGACATTAAAGGAATACCAAGAACCATTAGTATTAGAAAGATCTCAACATTGCAGATTAAAAGACGTGTTCATAAGGGATGCAAAGTATTTGTTGTTCATGTAATAGATAATGAAAAAGAAGAATGTAAGAAAGATATAGAAAATTTTCCTATATTACAAGAATTTCAAGATGTATTTAAAGAGATTCCTAGATTACCTCCTAAGAGAGAGATAGATTTCTCTATAGAATTACTACTCGGAGTGGTGTAAGTTTCAAAGGCCCCATATCAGATGAATATCTCAGAACTTAATGAATTAAAATATCAACTTCACGAGTTATTAGAAAAAAAGTATATTCAACCAATGTATTTCGTTGGGGAGCACCGATACTATTTTTCAGGAATAAAGATGGAACGTTAGGACTATGTATAGACTATCGACAACTTAAGAAAATAACAATTAAAAACAAATATCCTTTACCACACATTGATGATCTATTCGATCAAGTACTTGGGGCAACGGTCTTTTCAAAAATTGATTTACAAGCAGGATATCATCAAGTAAGAATTAAAGACAAAGATATATAAAAAACAACTTTTAGAATGAGATATGCGCATTACGAGTTTGTAGTTAACAAATGCCCCAACCTCATTCATGCGCCTAATGAATAGTATCCTAAGTAAATACTTAAATAAATTTGTAATTGTCTTTATCGAAGTATATACTAATCTACTGAAAGAATTAACAAGAGCATGAAGAACACTTAAGAATAGTTCTACAAGTCTTGAGAGGAAAAAAACTATATTCTAAACTCAGTAAATGTGATTTTTATAAGGATACAATTCAATATTTAGGACACGTAGTTTCTAAAGAAGGAATAGTTGTTGACCCTGAGAAAATAAAATCCGTTATGGACTGGCCAATTTCAAAAGATTTTTTAGACATCAGATCATTTATGGGTATAACAAGCTATTACTGGAAGTTTATTGAAGGGTTTTCAAAAATTGCTCATCCTATAACATCCCTACAAAAGAAAGGAACAAAATTTATATGCTCTGAAAAATGGCAAGAAAGTTTTGAAAAACTAAAACATCTCCTAACAACAACTTCAATACTAAAAATAATATATCCATACAAGGACTTCGTTGTATGCATAGATTCATGCATTGAAGGGTTGGGTGGAGTATTATTGCAGGGTAATCATGTAATTTCCTATGAATATAGGAAGCTTAAGGAACACTAAAGACATTGTGTAACACACGACTTAGAATTAGCCGCGATAATACATGCACTGAAGATGTGGTGATACTATTTGATAGGATGAAAATTCTTATTGATGTCAGACAATATTTCTTTAAAGTACCTATTTGATAAACAAAATCTTAACGCTCGACAAGCAAGGTGGTTAGCCTTCTTGAGCGAGTACGATTTTGAAATAAAGCATATCAAGGGAAAATAAAATAAGATAGTAGATGCCTTGAGCAGGCATGGAAATTTGATTTATATAATTACAAGAAGTAATTATGAAAGTGATTTAGAGGACAAAATTATGATTACGGCTGAAAATGATGTAGAATATCAAAGTATTAAAACAAAATTGGCAGAAAATCAAGCTGAAACTGAAAAATCAGACTTCAGGCTTTCTAAAAATGCACCGTTGATGTATAAAATAGGCTTTATATACTTGAAGCATAAGAAATTAAATTACATATACTTCCATTTTCATATGGTTCTCAAACAAAATTAGTGCTCCTTTTGAGAGCTCATCAACTGTAGAATTCAACTCTCTATAAATGTGAGCAAAAGACAATTCCTGGAAAGCAGAAGTAGAGGATTTCAAAATGTTTCCCAAATCTTCTAGAGCTATGTTTGATATCTATAATGATTATTCATCCACCCAATAGCCAGTTTTGAATCTCCAAAGACCTACAAACACTGCACACCCTGCACACCCTTCCACACAACTAATTTGAGTAGTGCCATTAAAGCTTTATCTCCCCACTATAATTGGACCCATATCCCACATTTGCTTTACCATAAAAATAATGTGATTTTTTCAAGTGAAATACAAACCCGAGAAAATGATTACCCTCCTGGAAATCATCATCATAGAATCCCCATGCCTGTTGTTATTTGATCAAGGTTTCAGTTCTAATCCTTTCCTTTTTATTTTTCTTTTTTTGGATTATAGCTCATGAGTAAAGCTAAAGAGTGTTGTGATAGCTTAGTTGTTGTCACACCTACATCGTTTCATATTAAGTTGGGTTGTTTAAAGATGTATTTTGGAATTTGATGCTCCATTTTTCGAATAAAATTATGCCTTGGTAAGTAACACCTTCAAATTTTAAGAGAATATATAATTGTATAATTCCTAATAATTCTAAGTCATAAGTGGAGTAGTTCTAGTATGAACCTATTAGTTTTTGGGATTCATAGCATATATATTTTCATTCTTTCATTAATAGATCATATGTTCTTAAATTGCAAGTATAAGTGACCACTACTGTTGAAGGAAAATCTCCCTGCGGACAGGTAGATCTGCTCTTGAGAGCTAGACTCTTAACTCTTAAGACAAAAGATGCTTATCATGGTCACTAACTTCCTTTTAGATCTAGATAAACTAATGTGTGAGGAGGAAGGAGGAGAGAAGTACCTTTTACTGGTGTTTGTCCCTGCACGGTCCGAGTTGAGCTCCAATATTTCGCTCCTCGATAAGCCCTGTAGACAAACAAAAGGACAACCACTTCCTACTCTACTGATATTAGCTCGAAATAGACCTATCTATTAGAGACAAGTTCATGTGAGATTAAGCACAAACTAGAAAGAAACATGCCAAGCATATTATATTGATGAGAACAACAACGAAGGAAACTTACAACCGTAGATGCGAGTGCAACAGCTTCATCAAGTCCTCCTTGTCTAACCCTTGCTCAAAAGACCCACAATCAGAATGAAAATAACTTCACTGATTATTCTCCTCCACTTCACTGTGTGTTTCCTATGAGATCATAGGTTTCATGCCTTCAATTCTTCCCCCCTTTTCACCATGAGAGGGCCTGCTTATATAGGTTTAGAGAGGCCCAACCACTTGAGATATCTTTGGGGTAAGTTGAGGATTTTCCTCCTTTAGTTAGGGATATTCCCTAATATCATGGCTTGACCAAGGATTCAAATCCAATTGCCTTTAGAGAATGAAGATATCTTTCCCCCATTCTTCTCAACAAACCAACTGTTGCCTAGAATAGGTAGCGCTCCCCCAAAAGGGAAATCAGAGTGTTATAACGCTCCCTAGTAATGTATAGGGGGGCGCCATCACTCTTGATAGTAGAAACTCTCCTCCAAAAGGGAAGATGGAGTGTTATAACACTCCCAAATAGTCTATGGGGGGGCACCGACACTCCTGAGAGAGGTATAGGGGAGCACTCTCCTCTAAAAACTCAATTTTAGTGGTTCTTTCAAATGGCAAGAGGTTCATAAACCCAGTTAACCATTCCTCTTCTTCCAAATCAAATGTTTGAGGTGTTTCAAGTGTCTTTTTGATGTCGTTATAGGTACGACATAGGCATTATGGCAATATGCTTTTCTTAACACTTGCGACACTTGTAATGATGACACTTGCGACACTATCGAAGTGAGTAATTTCGATGTGTAACAGATTGGCCCCCAAAGTATGAAGTTAGAAGACAAGAACTAATAATTGAAATGCTTTGTAGACTTTCAAGCAAGGGTATAGATGCAAAGAACCTGACAGAAGCTGCACGCAAACATCCAACAAATATTATGACATGTTTCAAACCCAAGGCAGGCATACCTATGCTTGGGTGATAAAGACTTGAAAGATATGGCTACCATAAAATACACTGTGGATCCATAATTGTATGGATAAAAGGTATAGCCACCGAGGATACAGTGTGGATCTATACTCCTATGAACTGAACTGATCGTAGCCATGAAGAATACACAGTGGATCTACGAGATGACAAGACATAGCCACGACCAATACAAAGTGGATCTATGTGACAGTATATGTGTCATTGTTCAAGAGAAACTCCTTCACAACCCGGGAAAAGTACATATCAGAGTGATGACTCAACCCAGGGTCTTCTTACTGATCCCGATGTAGTATGAATCTAACCATGTGAGTAGATGTATTGATGTCGAACATGGCAGAAACCACTTGATTACCGATCAATGATGTAAACCGTTAACAAGCACGAGGGAAATCATCATTAATGTCAATGATTTCCAAGGTACTCTAGTACATTCCAACGAATGTGAATGGATGAGCTGAAGTCAAACATTCATGGAATCATCCGATCAGAGGTCAATGATATAAACCCACTGTCGGACGCAAGGAGGCCTGCCATTGAGGCATGCAAGTCCCAAAGTACTAATTGGTTTCTAAGTCTAGTCCCTGGATAATGCGTTGAAGTCGACAGGAATAGACTCGTCGAAGGAGGGCCTTGATGTATCCCCCATCAATGACACGAAATGAACATAGAGATGTAATTGGTAGATCAAATGAACATGGACTGACACGGGTATTGAGACAAGATATTTGTGATGGATGACTCTCGAGGCGGATACTTCCCTTGAACACTGAGGCACGACAACATAAACATGACATGGACCAAAACTTGATGATGCAGTGGATGTTGTGACTTATGTCAGGTGACCTAAAGGAATATAGGAAACTCAAAGGATTGGCTCAATGCAGAGGTTCAGTGGATTGAAATGCGTGCAAAGACAAAGTGCCGTGTTCAAGGGCGACTCTAAGAGTTCACTGGTAATGTTCTCAAAAAATGCTTGGCTTGCTTCTTTCAATTTTTCCCCCCATCCAGATAGACGAGTACCTCTTTTTGATTTAACGAGCTCGAGGAGGATAACACATGCTAGATATAACTCACCTTCGGTAAGTTCCTCTTCCTTTGTTTAATGAACTGGAAGAAGTAAGGGTTCGGTCCCGTATAGGCCTATCGATGTTTGTTTTAATGAGTCAAAAGATAGAAAACTCGAAGGTTTTTCATGATTATAGAGTCTAGAAAAACACTTAAAAGAGAACTCTCTCAGTTCCTTTTTCGTAAAGTAGTCTGATGAGACCGAAAAAGAGATAAACTATCGCTCAATAGACGTTTTTCTTCAAATACTTTAATGAGCGTGAAGAGAATAAGGTCGCTCGGTAATCTTTTCATGTTTAGAGAGTCTGAAAAGAACTTAAAGGTGACTCCAATGTTGTCCTTTTTCGTAATGTTAGTCTCGCGAGGCCGAAAAAGAGATAAATTATCACTCGAAAGACACCCTTTCAAACCTTTTAACGAGTGGGAAAGGAAGCAATATCACTTGGAAATATTTTCATGTTTAGAGAGTCTGAAAAGGGCTTAAAGGAGACTCCAGGGGGTTCCTTTTTCGTGTATCCATACAGGTCCAAAAAAGAGATAAAAGTCTACCCGGATGCATTCTCATTTATTTTCGAGCACGAGAAAGAACAAAGACTAAGCTCGGTATGCCCCCAGCTTGAAAAGCTAGTGGATTAACTCTAGAATGATCATCAAAGGCTAGAGACATGCCCTCCAAGATTCAATTCATTCACTGACTTTGAGGTTGTCACCAATTTCTCTACGAGATGAGAAAAAGGAGAAGGGTGGATGAAAAGAAGGTTCGAGAGAGGTGACTGTTTCATTTTTTAATGAGCTTGACACATGAAAAGAACTATGCTCAGGGCCTCTGTTTCATTTTTTAATGAGCTTTCCATAGAGAAGAGAAACTATGCTCGTGACTACTTCTTGATCATGGCTTCCAAGAGGATAATGCTTTAGAAGGATACCATGTCAAGGGACAAAACGCGGTCATGGCCTCTAGGAGATATTCGCTGGATGGAAGATAATCACTCGGGAAGGAACACATGTCAAGGGTCGCAATAGGAGTAAGGAGATCAGGCTCCAATAATCCTACTGAAGAAATCACCATGTCCACTACCAGATCCAAATCATCGGAAGTTGTAAGCATGGGAGACGATATAAAATCGACATCAGGAGGGGAGATAGACTGTATATATGCCCAAATTTCTTCACGAGGGGGAAGAAAAGAGGATCCGTGACAGTTGTTATCCCAAGGTAACTTGTCAATGCGAAGCATCTTCAGAATAGATTCATTCGAAGGAAAAGTTGGGGAAATGTAGTCGATCGCAGACGACAAGGAACTCAACCGTGATTGCATCGAGGAAACGTCAGGCGCCAATAGATGTTGGTGATCTGATGAGGGAGAAGTGGATTGGATAGAAACGTATGACGTTTCAGCTAGACTAAGTGGCATGGTGTCACCTAGTGCATCGAATTCCAACGGACAAGGTACAATCCAAGAGTCAGATGATTCCAAAGATTGATAAGCCACGGTCGAAATCATATCGACGGTGGCAATATGATGTGTAGTCGGTGGAAGTGGTGTAGGGAAGGTACCCATGAGGCTAGAATCTTTCAGTAAGCCAACACCAACGCTTTCATACGTGATCTTGTGGTCTCCCAAGAAAGGAATATTGTTGGTAGAGGGAACGCGAGCATCGGTCGTGCAGAAATCCAATTGATCAACAGTGACAATTTTTCCCTGATGAGGAAATTGGACACATCGAAAAACTGATGAGGCAACGACAGTCATAGCATAAAACCAACTTCTTCCAAGTAACAAGTTGTAATCGAGGGGAGCATCGACCACCTCGACATCAACAGTAACAATTTTTCCACCCAATTGGATGGGCAGGGACTGTAAAATCCCATGGGGATGAAAACCGCACCCATTGAAGGCGCGTAACATCGTTGGTGATTTGTTGAGTGCGGGTGATTTTAAACCTTTCCAACATGCTAAAGACATGACACAAGTTGAGGCTCCCTCATCCAAAATATTTTGATGGATTTGTTGATTGTGAACAATAACATCAACTTGGAAAGCAAGTTGGTGGGAGAGTCGAGACACATAATTGTCCAGGTTAAACATGATATGGTTGGATGAATCAGGATCAACAACACCAAGAGTGGCTAAGAGTGTTCTACGTTGATTGGGGAAGTGCTGTATAACTTCTAACGCAGACATAACACACGGTGCTTGAGCCAAATCTTCAACAATGTTGTAGTTCTGAGCGGCACGTGAACTAGGATTAAAGGTAGCTTTACGTATAGTGCTCTTAGGAGGGCGTAAGATAGAGTCGAACGTGGGTTTCTCAATCTGGAGTGGTCCAAACGAAGGATTAACCGATGGAAGACTAATGGAGGATGATGATGGATCCGGTAAAGTACCGGTACCGTTAGTGTCTTTTCCTTTGTCAGGGTTACCTGGTGTGTCATATGTCTTAGAGCGAGTGGTCAAATTGATCCCATTAAACATATAAATATGTGCACTTGATGAGGCCTCATCATTAGGATGGCTAGACCTACCCCCAAGAGAGGGAGTTTCAACAACCATGGATTGCTGCTGTGGAAAAGGCTGAGTAAGCACAATGGGTTGTGACTTTCCTTGGAAAATTTTGGCCACTTCATTGCGAAGTGGACAAATGATACATGAGAATTTCAGTTTCTGTTGTGGTTGCTTTTCGGTAGCAGGCATTTGATTTTTTGGTTGTTCATTGTTATTTTTTGATTTATTCTTTGTCTTCTTCTTACCTCTGGATTGTTGTGAAGGGTAAGATTGAACTGCATTCACCTCAGAGATCTGACTTTGGGGGGAGGTAGAGGAGAGTGTGGTTGATTGGAAAAAAGATTGAGTTTTGACGGAACTGATAACACTATCTGCATGAGATGAGGAGGATCGCTTAGATGGATTGGTATTAGCTCGAGCAACATTCAGAAGTAAATCATACAAAGTACCAAATTGGGAATAAACCAAATCTAAATACTGAGCCCGAGAGATGGCTTGTTCCTCTGTGACCGCACCACCCATAGCGACGTCGTGAGCGATCGGGGGTAACATTGATTTAGTAAACCATTCCGCCAATAGTATGTCAGGAATGACTACCTTGATCATCCTTCGTCGTCGCCTCCACTCATGAATATGGTCAAAGATATGCATGAAGTTAGTTTGATGAAGGGAGGTCAAGAGTTCAGTACCTGGTTCGTAGCGAATAGGCAGTTGAAAGTGCGTGAGGAAAGACATGGCAAGGGAATTGAAATCATGAAAAGAAGCACGTGGTAGTTCAATATAGCACTTTGCTGCCGAACTGGTAAGTGTTCGCTGGAAAAGACGCAAACGTATAGAATCATCCATGAGGGAGTTTGATGAACACCACAAATGGAAAGTCATCACATGGTTGTTCGGATCTTCGCTAGGGTTTCCGTCAAATTTCGGAACATCAGAAGGAAGTTTAGATGGAATGACTGGCCAAACCAGTGAATGAAAAATAGGATCATTAGTTAACTGAGACAAGTTTGGGAGATCCAGAGTCGCAAGGAAAGGTAGCTGTCGGTTAATTTGCGAATGATACTAGTGCAGCATAGGAACACCAGTAGGACCATAAACTGGGTTAGGTGGATAGTTGTAACCAGTAGGTCCTCATACATACGGTTATTGCTGGCCAGGATAAGAAGGATTCAATGATGGATGAGAAACATTTGTATAACCCGGTGGGTTCTGAGCATTATAGGCCGGGTGATTTATTTTCCCATGAGGAGGATAAACATTTATCCCTTGAGAATGGTAAGGAGTAGATCCCGGAGGCGGATACACATTATACCCATGAGGAGGATAAGACTATGGTCCCGGAGAACTCTAGGTGGTGTTTGGGATGCCACCCGGATAAGATTGTCCGTAAGATGTTCTGGAAGGAACAGGATTGGATACTCCTCCTAGTGGGTTATTATATGAGTGCCCCCCAACGTGGGGTTGAGTAAAAGTGCCTCCTGAAGATACTCCCCAGGATTGTGAAGGGTTTCCAGCAAACGAGGGTTGCCCCCTGCCATCAGTGGATTTATGATCGGGGTATGACTGGCAAACGGAGGTTGTCCTCTAGAAGGAGAATTAAGAGGGGGATATCCCCTGGGAGGGGTAGGCCCGCCATGGAAAGGTAGTCATCCAGGAGGGAAAGGTTCATTGGATGGTGGTTTCCCTCCAACCGGTTGTGTTTGGCCAGAATGGGTCTGCATTCTCGGGTGAGAAGATGTCCCAGTAGGATCGTGTGGAACATGTGGAGTTGTAGAGTAAAATCTTGTAGAAACAGGGGTAGAGATTGAAGTGCTTTGGAGATGAGTAGAGGTGATGAGTCCAACATTAGGATGGACTGGTGTTGGTGTAACAGTAGGGTTAATAACCTGATCGACTGGGTGATTCATGGTTTGACCGGATGGTCCTGTTTCACTAGGAGGGTCATGAGGTTGAAAGGGTTGTCGAAAGGATTCGAAATGTTCATAGAGATTGTGTCCCGATGAAGTCCTCCATACAGAATGAGCAGGTGTGGGATGGGTATCTACTGCGGTGCTAGGACGAACATGAGTCCTATACTCATCACCAAAGATGGGTTTTGTGGATCCCATATATGTTTCGGTAAAAATCCTCTCCGGTAATCGTGGGATATCTTCGTCTATGATGTTCCCAAGGGAGTCTAAATGAACCAAAAGTGGTTCGAGAGGATTTACCGACACAGATGTAGTGGGATTTTCAACCGTGACCAAAGCGCCTTCTGAGTTATCTAATGGAGGAGCAATAACACTTCCAACGTCAGATTGATTTTCTACCTCTCTATGGTAGTTGTCTTCTGGAGGGTTAGGAGGTAAGGGTTGATAGCCTTCTGGAGGCAACCCTTGCATCCTACGTGATCGGCAAAGACCTTTATCGTCTACAGGCTCAATTGTGGAGAATAACAGAACAGACTGAAAATCTAGGGCCAACTAACAAAAAAAGAAACAACATATGCTAATAAAATATAGGAATCAACCAAGCAGACAAAGCTTCTCTCGATGATCGTACTAGTTGGTGATGAAATCCAACGTCGCGTGATCAAGTCAAGAAGGGGCTAGGATATGGTGGAATAGTTACAATGGCAACCTGCTTAACAGACTTTCACCTTGGTGTAAGCTTCCACGCAATAATTGTGGATTTATCCTCCAAGGAGCCCGAGTGAGTTTGACCAATCTCTGTTCCAGGTACAGTGAGACTTCCCTTCACCGTCACCTTGTGTAAGTACCTAAAGATTATGGCAACTAAAGACACCAATTCACAGTGAGTCCCTGGGAGGGTACAGTCAATAGTTCGATCTGAAACGTATGGGTAGGATAACAAGACCGAAATCAACCCGAGAGGCTCCCACACATAATCATGGGTATACCTTCAAGTGAACCCCAATATACGATTTGACCACTACAAATAGTTGAACCACGGAGGGATAATCTCCGTAATTCACCCGAATGCGACCTCGTGCGTAACCCCTGTGTGAGAGGGGGATCCAAAAAAACCAATACGACAATTGGATTTGAATCTCCCTAGCTCAGGATGCTAATGTTTGTTTTGAAAACTTTGGAGAGTTGTACTCACAGCCTAATCCAAAGTGCTAACCCTAGTCTACTGTTGGTGGAAGATCCTAAAAACAAAAAATGTTCTAGATAATTTTTAATTAGCGTTCGTTTTACAGCTGTTCTTTACTCAAAGGGTGCATGAAAGTGAAACTGATGGGATGAGGAATCAATTCCAAAAAATATGCATGAAAGATGATAAGCAATCGTTTCTTTTCAATGAACGCCTATTTAAGGGAAAGAGAAAGAGTCGTTTTCACTATCAAACACTAATATGAAATGTCCTCAATCAATTGGTTCTCAATCAAATCTAATACAATGCTAAAACATTTAAAAAAACGCCTTCTAATATGCAAACCAATCACTAAAATGTATCTTTTTCATTTGTATGTGAATGATGATTAGTTCAATGCAAAAAAAATTCTCCTTCCAACTACCCTTCCAGATCAAGGATATTCGGACAAGTATGAGCAGATTTCGCACAAACAACACACACCCTCTGCTATGATTGAAACAAGAAGCAAACATAAAACAAAAGATAAGAAAGAAAAATCAGACAATTCACACAAAAGAGAGATGTTTAAGAACTATGACCTCGAAGAACCAAATGAGATGATTCACAGATTTATGATGCCCTTCACTAGAGTTCCCACTGAGTCAGATAAGAGAGAAGAAAGCAACATATTGATTCCAAGTTCTCAACAGCAGAAAAACTCAAAAGAAGGAAGAAGGCCACACAATATGAACAACAAAGTGCTCATTCCTCAGAAGGAAGGATGTCAAAGGTCAATGGGAAGAAGCATTGAATCACAAAGAACCTCAGTAAGTGAAAAAACAGGGTCTGGACCTCAGAAGATGCAATTTTAGAAGGTATTTTTGCAAAGGAGAGGCTGGTGCTCTGGTGTAAGGGACACCAGAGCGTTATAAATCTTTGTCTAGGATTTCTAGGGAGTGTTGACATTGGGCTAACATAGGCACAGGGGTGCCAGTCTTCAAAAACTCAGAAAATTGTCCAAAAACCCAAAATTTCAGTCAAATTTTTGTCAATCAAGATGCATGTGATGGACTAAGGACTCAATCAGAAGGTACAATCAGACATACAGGGTGAACAAGGCCTAAAATAACAAAGGGTAAGACAAGGTCTATGAGGAAAACCAAAAAGAAAAAGTTTTGATTCGATGCCCAGTGGATTCGCCAATTTCTGTTGAAGGAAAATCTCCCTGCAGACAGGTAGATCTCCTCTTGAGAGCTAGACTCTTAACTCTTAAGACAGAAGATGCTTATCATGGTCACTGTCTTCCTTTTAGATCTAGATAAACTAATGTGTGAGGAGGAAGGAGGAGAGAAGTACCTTTTATCGGTGTTTGTCCTTGCACGGTCCGAGTTGAGCTCCAATCTTTCGCTCCTCGATAAGCCCTGTAGACAAACAAAAGGACAACGACTTCCTAATCTATTGATATTAGCTTGAAATAGACCTATCTATTAGAGACAAGTTCATGTGAGATTAAGCACAAACTAGAAAGAAACAGGCCAAGCATATTATATTGATGAGAACAACAATGAAGGAAACTTACAATTGTAGATGCGAGTGCAGGAGCTTCATCAAGTCATCCTTGTCTAACCCTTGCTCAAAATACCCACGATCAGAATGAAAATAACTTCACTGATTATTCTCGTCCACTTCATTGTGTGTTTCCTATGAGATCATAGGTTTCATGCCTTCAATTCTCTCCCCCTTTTCACCATGAGAGGGCATGCTTATATAGGTTAAGGGAGGCCCAACCACTTGAGATATCTTTGGGGTAAGTTGAGGATTTTCCTCCTTCAGTTAGGGATATTCCCTAATACCATGGCTTGACCAAGGATTCGAATCCAACTGCCTTCAGAGAATGAAGAGATCTTTCCCCCATTCTTCCCAACAAACCAACTGTTGCCCAGAATAGGTAGCGCTCCCCCAAAAGGGCAATCAGAGCGTTATAACGCTCCCTAGTAATGTATAGGGGGGCGCCAACACTCCTGATAGTAGCAGATCTCCTCCAAAAGGGAATATGGAGTGTTATAACACTCCCAGATAGTCTAGAGGGGGGCGCCAACACTCCTGAGAGAGCTATAGGGGAGCGCTCTCCTCTAAAAACTCAATTTTAGTGGTTCTTTCAAATGGCAAGAGGTTCATAAACCCAGTTAACCATTCCTCTTCTTCCAAATCAAATGTTTGAGGTGTTTCAAGTGTCTTTTTGATGTCGTTATAGGTACGACATARGCATTATGGCAATATGCTTTTCTTAACACTTGCGACACTTGTGAGCAAAATGCGACACTTGTGACACTTGTAATGACGACACTTGCGACACTATCAAAGTGAGTAATTTCGATGTGTAACAACTACATACATCCCCTTGGGATCAAGAATACAAAGTATAGGTGTCATTGTTATGGATTCTTTGAAATTGGTAAAATAATCCATGCATTCAACAATCTTATTAAAGGGTTTATTCTTTCTAGTTAAGTTGTTAAGGTGCAACAATTTTGGAGTAATTTTAACAAATTTTCTATAAAATGTCGTTAGCCCTAAGAAGCTCTTAATCTCATGTACATTTTTTAACATGGGCTATGCCATGTCCATATACCACATGTCCTAAATACGATATTTCCTTTTTGAATAATTCAAGGTTACTTAATTTTGCAAATAGTTGATGTTTCTTAAGAATTTCCAAAACCATTATGAGATGTTTTCCAAAACCATTATGAAATTGATCACTAGTTTGATACTCATCTAATGCAAAATCTAAATTTTCCACTACCATCCTAGTTTTCTTTATGGTACTTTCATCAACCATTTCCATTTAGATTGGATTAATTCTCTTTGTTTTTAAATCCAATTTAGACATTAAATTCTTTGAAATAAAATTCTGATTACACTTTGAATCCATAAAAAAAGTAATGAGTAGATATTGTATCCTCCCTTTGATTTTTACTAAATATATTTGCTTATGGACCATACCCATGTTCATGGCTGAATAGATCTTCATTTGAGGTTGTTGTTGAGTTATTGTTTCCATAGTTGGAACATTTTCGTCAACACTCTTGAGTTGCATATTTTCCTTTAATTGTGGACATAACATTTTTGGATGGTTTCCTCCACATTCATATCATTTTATCGGATTATGAAATCTTACATTTTCTTGTCCCTCCATGACTTTAGAGTCTATATAATTCATAGATGTCCTAAGATTTTCTTCCTCTCTGAGATGCTTTGGATTCCTTTTCTTCCAAAGAACCTATGTCCCATTCTATCCCACCTAAAAAAATAGACGAGCCTCTGGTCCTTAGCCTAATATTGTATTTTACAACCTTAAAAATTTGGGTATCACAATGGGGTCCCAATTTGGCTCGCTCACTAAATGAATTCACAGTTTTTTCGAGTGAGGATGCCTCATCACCTTGAAACCCTCCCAATCCTTCCAAGGGTATAATAGGAGGAGTCTTGGAAATATTTATTCTTGATAGAAAGGGGAGGAAATCACTATATGTTCCCTATCCTTATTATCTAACCCTACCTCCAAAGGCCCCAAAAACATTTTTTTAATATTCTTTTCATTATTAGATGGAGGAGGTTTTTTTTTTCTTGCCCAAATCTTCCAAGATTTCAATTATGCTCTTTTACGGTTTAAGAGATTGAACATACTGTTGACCTATAAGGAATCAACCTAAAATATGTGGATACTCCATTTCCATGATATCATGCAATTTGACACTATCCCCCAACTGTATATTTACTACCTCCCGCTTCCTCTTGATACACTTTCATCATTTCCTAGATTTCACAGTCTGTGATACCTTGAAACTTCAAATTCAAAACTTATTATTATTTTTATTCTTTTTTTATCAACACATTATTGATCATAGTGATCTAACTAAAAAAATATTGTTTTATTTACTATTTCATTAATAAAAAAGTGGAAGTACACGTGAAGTGGGATGGTTAGAAGAGGAAATCTCTTGATCCAAATAAAACTACCAAGTGGCAGCAGAAGGGGGACAAGTGGTGAAGATCTATTGAGTTAACTCAACAAAAGCGAGATAAGATCTCATGTTTTTAGGAACACGTGTCAAAATCAAATTGATAGGTGGTCAATGAGCACAAATATAGACACAGTTAGGGTATGAGTTTACCAGGTGTAGCTTGAACCCTGTAAAGAAAAACTCTCGTAGAAAACAATTTGACTAGCTGGAACCAACATTTTCCTCCTAATGGGTACCCTCGTACACAACAAGGGCCTATCATTAGTTGAAGTATCCAAAAGATATACCTTGACAGAAGAATATTACAAGGATAAAAATATAACCGAGACGTTCACAACCATTATCTGGAATGCTTACAGGGTTTCCAAACCAAAACTCACGACAAGGTCGCGATAAGAACAACCACCGAATATTAAATAAAGTAAAGGAAATGGGTGCAAGACCATTAAAAGCTTCAATAATCAAACCCATTAGACAAGATTTTAAATGGAAACCGTTGACAGAAATCACAAACATCTGTTAACTAGATGACAACAAAGACTCTAACCGGGATTACACCCAGGATCCCAAATGACTGAGCAAGTCGGAGCAAAGAAAAACCCAACAAAGGTAGAATGTACACAGAGTTAGTATGCAACATAGAAAATCCAAGCATCGAGTAGTGGAAACTAAAAGATAGAGAAATGAAACCCTAAGCCATCTAACTCGAACCAGAAGGAACCCTCGTCTTCTGATGGAAGTTTTCCAAACAGTAAAGTGAAATACCGAAATCTGCACGGGGTGGTTGAGACTTTCCCTCCCAACTCTCATTCCAAGAAGTCACACCTGACACACGTAAGGATTGCCACTAGAGGCTAGGGACAATTGCGTAATTAAGAACACTGGGTACGACAAGTCTGACATTAACAACTGCCAACCACTCATGTTTTTAAACATCAAACCATGATTAACGCTGACCAACACAAATTTAATTACGACATGATTATCAGTTTAATCCTTTCACCCTTTTTCCATGCTTGAACGGTCGGGACAAGCCACCATTAATGTGCAACAAATTTACTATACATAGCAATTAAATGAATTAATCCACCAACTGAGGTTATCAGAAAGCAAGGTCACGACAAGGGTCCCCTTGAGAATAACCAACGAAGGTTGTAATGCATAATTCATACCATGGAAATGGTAATATAAAATTATAACCCTACCACATGAATTATAACATAGATTCAAAATTCTGCCATGAAGACTAAAACGTAGGACAAGCAAGTAAAATTGCACATGGAACTGTTACACTATTAAAGGTAAAAAATTTCAAAGGTAAGAGATGTCTTATTAATGAAATTTAGATGGTCAAAGTAATTGAGTAATACTCTTACTTAGTTGAGAGTAAATTATTGCTGTATAAAAAAATAATAATTTATGGGTATGTGACACAATCCCTCCCTATCCCAAACCTTCTAGTTTTTGGCACTTTGTTGCCTTAGTTTCAGAGGATGGGATTCCACTCATCAATTCACATTTTAGCGTAGCTCTAATGAAACCTTGAGTCGACAAAACATCCTTTATTATGATCCTTTCCACTAATCAAAGAGCTGAGGGTTCTCGATGCCAGGTTGTCGGTATGCAAAATTATCAACATATAAGTTTTAAATTCTATCAAAGTTTACCTTTGTGTATAAAATTCATGTAATTTTTCTCTATGTATAACATTGAAACTTTGAAAATTAAATCCTTGTTCTTAAATCCGATAGAAGAATGTCTACATCTGTGCTAATGGATATTCTTAAATGTTGACTTACATGGAAACTTATGATTTATGTTTAATGAGAGTAGGGTAACCATTATGTGAGGAGAACCTTCCCATGCTTTGATTTAGTAGCATCGACATATCTTCCTTATCTTGGTAAAAATCTCAACGATTTAGCATCAATTCCCAACTTTGAGCATCATTTAGACTTAGTATAATTCAAACACATAGATCTAAAGCAATACTGGTATAATGACTTGGTTTAGTAGAATAATGTAGCATATGCACTTGCTTCGTTTGGTTGGAATTGTTCTATTATAAAGTTTCAAGCTTGGTAAGGTCAAACTATTGCCAAACTTAGATTTTATTTGTTGAACTTTGGATTGATTTGCTGCCCTATTTTTCTCTTGGAATAAAGTATATCAATTACGAGTAATTTTGATGGTGTATTTCATGTAATTCTAAATCTAAAACTTCAATAACCATGGAAGATAGATATAAACTTGTTGGTTCAGCTAAGTTGGGCGCTTCCCTTTCATTAATTCGGGCTCCATATTGGATCATGTGAAAAGAACCATTTGTGAATTATTTAGTTCTAGTAGATGCACTATTTACTTTTGTGTGTATTAGGGCAATTGGGAAAATGTCACCATCCTTGGCTAGCGAGGGGATACATTTAACTTTTTCTAAATCACAGTGAACACCCTCCATGGCTTCTCCATCTTGTGGTGACATGTCAAGAGAATCACCATCATTCTTCTGACAACTATATGATCTCTGTTCAATGTGATGAAACTTGTTAGTACATTTTTGGCTTATGATTTAGTAAAGGGCCTCTTCCATTAATGAAATCTAGAAATGTGGTGACTGCCTAATCCATCCCTGCTGCTACACGTCCAGTTTGAGATTTTTCTAAGTTTTCTTTGATATGGKGAAGTAGTCATGTTTATCCCCTGTGTTCACCCTGTATTTKCTCTTAAATCTTGAAGTGACTGTCTTCATCCTTCTTGTCATACAAAGGATCATCATATCAAAGATATAAAATTTGGCAAGGCTTAGTTTTTTGTGCTTTAGAATTCCAATGATTACAAAATGTTGGTTTTCATCCATATTCATTTTGGGCCAAGATTTTTTTTCTTGCAGACCTCTTTGGAACAAAATACCACTATTGTAGTTCTTACATAACTGTATCATGACACCGTGTGAAGGTATTTGAAAACTTCATGACCCTTTCATAGCCTTGATCTTTGGTACTTATAATAATTAAAGATTACCTTAGAGACTGACATTGTTCAATATTATTCAGACATATAACTTATGACGAATGTCATTGTGGAAATAATATCGGATATTGTTATTGGAATGATATATGACTGCTGGCACAATTTCACTTGCCATCCATTATACAATCTTAAACCTTCCTTTATATCTCCTAAAACATGGTCACATTCATTAGATTTTGGCATTTGGATGAATTGGTGTTTGRCACATAATTGTTGCACAATCGTCCACATAACTGAGCAATATCCTTTGATTGGTTATTTTGTTACCACTACAGTACATGTTTGAGTATATTGATAAAARTGTGGCAATATAATGATTTCCCTTTTTCCTCTAAGAAGTGGAAACTATGGGATGGAAGAACAAAACAAACTTTCTATCTTTTAAACGTTGATCATACCTCAATTGTATATATGGCCACACTGTACCTGAATTGCATCAGAGAACTTAATATGCCTGAGTGTCTATGCATGTTAGAGGAATACATTGTTATGCATAGTTGAAATAGGGCAACAAAAAGAGAGGAGACAGAGTACCCAATGCATGTAGGGATTTTTACGGAATATTATGATTAGTTGGGTTATCCTGTCCCTTTGGAGGAAGAGTTACACACTTCATTAATTGACCCTAACCTTCTTCATTTGTGTTCAATATTAATGGCTATGGAAAGTGTTGGTTGAGAGGAGAAATCGAGAGTCATAGTATCAATGTTTTTATTTATTCAATTTTGATGGACATGTATCTGGAAAAACTCTTGATTACATGGCCCCGTAGTAGTTTCAATCCTCTTTCCACCTCAGGAGATTAATACATTGGACCCCAAATGTTACATTATGTTAGTATTAGGTTCATTTATCGATTTTACCAACTACTTTTGAATGTACAACACAATGGGAAAGAGCTCTAAGCTATATTCTTTGAAGATTTACAATAATACTTTTGCTATCACATTGAGGACCAAGCCTACTACTACACTTAAAGGACATTTAGTAAGCAATGCTAGAATTATATAACACAACCAATATTGCATTTATTTTCAAGAAAAAGATGTTGAACTTTTCCACCTTGTGTGGTTACACATAGAAGAATTTTATTTGTGCCAATTTACCTACATATGCAATATAGTGGGATTGAAGCAAGGGAGGACACTAGAGTTACATTTCTCACAAGGGATTTTAGTATGTCAATTGCAAGCAATTGATGTCATAATAGMTTGAGATAGCGTGCATCTATCTTGTATGTTTTATTTGTCATGGGATTTTGAATATCAAAGTAATCTCAATTTGAGCATGTTATGTGAATTGTGCTTGATAGATTTTTACTAGGTCGTGATGATTATACATCTCTTTACTAAAATATAGTTTTTCCATTTAATGATTCTACATATTGGATTGCTTCCTTGAATAGTTTTGATTGGATATTGAATGAGGAAACCAATAAACTGGAAAATATGTCTTCATTTAATATAAATTTTATTTTTAAAATAGTATGTTTCTTTTGAAATTCCTTACATATTACCATTATACTTAATGTGTTGTTTACAATCAATCCATTGTTTTTTATGGCCTCTCAACTTAATAAAAGTAGTCCCAAAATTCTTCTATTTTATTGGAGGAGTGGTTTTGTACCAACCATTTTATCTAAATTTCAACAATATTTTTATATTTTTAAATATGGTATGTTACATATGGTATCAGAGCCAAGTTACAATACTCAAGGTTGTATGGGCTCAAAATATGCATGATGTTTTTTTGTTATCTAACATGTTTTTTCATAGAGAAAGAAAATGATAAGGTACACACATCATGGAAAATACACTACACATTTTAGACATTGAAACTCATGAAAGGAGAAAGACTCCTCCAAACATGGTAGAGACTATGAGAAGTTTGAAAGCAGATAATGAGATACTTATCAAATCCCAAGAAGAATAGAGGGAACTAAATGACGTTCTATGACAAAGCTTTACTGAGATTCAACAAAACATGCAACAGGGTCATATATCAAGTAACATTGGTGTTGGAAACCTAATCCACTAAGGTTATGGTATTAGTAGTTTGCGTAAGAATGTGAAAGTTCAAGTTATAATGTATAATGTAATGGTCGTCGGGATTCCAAGAAACCTTGGAATATGAATCCCAACATCGGGAATGCTTTGATTTAGTAGCATCGACATATCTTCCTTATCTTGGTAAAAATCCCAACGATTTAGCATCAATTCCCAACTTTGAGCATCATTTACACTTAGTATAATTCAAACACATAGATCTAAAGCAATATTGGTATAATGACTTGGTTTAGTAGCATAATGTAGCGTATGCACTTGCTTCGTTTGGTTGGAATTGTTCTATTATAAAGTTTCAAGCTTGGTAAGGTCAAACTATTGCCAAACTTAGATTTTATTTGTTGAACTTAAGATTGATTTGCTGCCCTATTTTTCTCTTGGAATAAAGTATATCAATTACGAGTAATTTTGATGGTGTATTTCATGTAATTCTGAATCTAAAACTTCAATAACCATGGAAGATAGATATAAACTTTTTGGTTCAACTAAGTTGGGCACTTCCCTTTCATTAATTCGGGCTCCATATTGGATCATGTGAAAAGAACCATTTGTGAATTATTTAGTTCTGGTAGATGTACTATTTACTTTTGTGTGTATTAGGGAAATTGGGAAAATGTCACCATCCTTGGCTAGCGAGGGGATACATTTAACTTTTTCTAAATCACAGTGAACACCCTCCATGGCTTCTCCATCTTGTGGTGACATGTCAAGAGAATCACCATCATTCTTCTGACAACTATATGATC
>SNQJ01S0061318.1:2578-15621 GCA_010110895.2 Picea sitchensis | reverse complement strand
CTTGTGGCACCGAGCACATCAAATTGTTCCCTTCTAAGTCTGTCATCTTGGCCCCTACTTTGGGATAATTAGGACTGCCAAGCTCTACGATTAGAGCTTCCCAGTGCCCCTTTGCCCTGTTTATCAAGAAAGGACCTTGGTGGATGTCTTAATTATAACACTGCGTTAGCCTCAATATTGACCTAAGCTCCATATTGTATATTTAATATAAGTTAAGAATCACATTTGGAAAAACAACCGATGATCCATAAGCTTTGTCAACATGTCCTATCGCTAAATGTTAAACATTTCCTTGGACTCAACCTGCTCCTCCATGAGATCCTCACCCATGTACTTACTAAGAAGTTTACCGTGTTTCTTCTTCTCCACAAACATGTGCTCGATTGCTTTCTCATCAGAAGGGGAACATGGGAAACAAAATCTCTCCGTTGTTGGTTTCCCTTGTCTTGCTCTCCCATTTCTTCTTCCGCATCATCATCTTCCTCAAATAGGACCAACTTAATGGAAACGACATACAAATTCTTGATCGTCAACCTGGCCTGCATGTAGATATACTTGATCCTCTGCCACTCCCTTATTTCTATGGCCCACATCTTTTCCTCTGCAGGTCGCTCGACTTTCTCCAAGATATTGTTCTCTTCATCATTGTCACCATAATAACTGATGTCAATTCGCTTGTAGATCGCATACACAGACCTCCTCTTCTTCACCTCGAGAGGCTTATCGAATATCTCTTTGACACCAGGGAGGAATTTCCCAGCCACACTTTTACAATTGGTTGCTGGAAGATTGTAACATGACATCTTTCAATAATCATTTGTATAAGTGCGACTAAGATTCCTCCCCGACGTCAAAGAGCTATTCGATAAGGCCCCCAAGGAAAAGAAGAGGAGGTATAGGTATGTGATCTACAAGTGAATAGAAGCCAATTATTATGGAAACAATTATGAAGAGAACGATATCTTGAAGAAAGTCGAGAAACCCACAGAGGAGGATATCTAGGCTAGAGTGTCGAGGGAGTGGCAAATGATCGAGTCTATCTAGAGGGAGGCCAAGTTGAAAATCAAGAGCGATGAGGTCATTTCCATTAAACTGGTCCTATTTGTGGAAGACGAGGATGTGGTAGAAGAAATGAGAGAGCATTACAAGGGAAACCAACATCAAAGAGAGCGAGGGTTTGTTTCCCATGTGCCCCTTTTGGATGAGAAAGAGATTGAGCACATGGTTGTGGAGAAGAAGAAATATGATGAACTTCTTAGTAAGTACATGGGTGAATATCTCATGAAGGAGAAATCCAAGGTCAAGGAAATGCTTAATATTTAGCGATAAGACAAGCAGACAAAGCTTATGGATCATCGATTGTTTTTCCAAATGTGCTTCTTAACTTCTATTAAATATAAAATATGGAGCTTAGGTCAATATTGAGGATGACACAATGTTATAATTAAGACATCCACCAGGGTCCTTTCTTTTTGAATAGGGAAAAGGGGCATTGAGAAGCTCCGACCGTAGAGCTTGGGCAATCTTAATTATGCCAAAGTAGGGGCCAAGATGATGAGCTTGGAAGGGAACGAAGTTGATGTTCTCGGTGCCACAAGAAAGGGCCTCGATTACAGATACTTTGGGGCTACGAAATTCCTCTCCATCACCAAAGATCTATTCGTTAAGACCCCTTGAAGCGAAGAAGAGGAGGTGCAAGTATATGATTTACAAGTGAACTGATGCCAGTTCATACTATGAATACATGAATGACGAGGACGATATCTTGGAGATAGTCAAGCGACCAACAGAGGAGGAGATGCGAGTAAGATCACCGAGGAAGTGGTAGAGGATTGAGTCCATGCGCTAAATTATGAGCTGCACCGAAGAGTGACCTATGTTTTTTCCTCCACAAAACTTTAATTGTGGAAGTTTGCATACGTACTTTGTCAATTAAATTGTTTCTTGATGCATTTTTACATAATAACCGCTCTGGTGCAATTTCAATCGCATTGGTGCACTATAAACAATATAGTGCATATGTATATTGTGTTTTTTCAAATCATGTTGTTGTTTGATTTATAAAATGTATAATAAGTACCCTAATGATTTCTCAGTTTTAAAATTAAATTTAAGATATATCACTCATTATAATTTAGAGTTTCCATATAATGTTTAACTTTAGTTTTATGAAATCATTTATTTTGGATTGTAATTGCGAAAACTTAAACTATTAATGCCATATAATGTTAAATTCATCTTCAAGGTGAATTGTTTAATTTCCAACAAGATACAATATGTTGATTAAACATGTTTAGAAATAAAAAAAATACTTTTATGAAATGTTATTTTCTCATTTGTTTTATTGATAACATTATAATAAGTGTTCATAATTACATTTATAATTGTTATATTTATGAGTAGTGATGGTACACATATCTTCCATATTGGGATGCTTTTTTTTTTCAATTATTATATTGGGATGACTTATGCCAAGTGTCATATTAGACTATAAAATGCACCTCACTTTATATTAAAAATAATAAAACTTAATAAAGGTGTTAATACAATCAATAAGTTTTTTTCGGTTTGTAGGCGAAAATGTCAATTTAAAAAAAATATCGTGTTAAAATTTATTGCAAAAATAGAGACATGTATTTTTAAATTGTGATACATGTTACACGAAAAATATTAAAATAATAGGAAACAATAACACACACACACACACACACACACACACACACACATATATATATTTCAAATTAACAAAAATATATTTATAAATGCATGCAATTCATCAAACAATAACATTTATATAAAAATGTATATTTTGAATCCATAGAAATAGATCTATAGATGCATGCAATTTCATCAAAGAAGATTTTGTGTAAACTATTTAAAAATATTGCAAAAATGAAACACAATGACAAATGATTTGGAAATGATGAATTTAATTAATTGGTTTATGCACTCCCAATCACCACCATGTTTTTTAAGACAAAATAAAATTTGACATAAAATAATTAAATAACATGGACATATGCTATTTTTCCTCCCAATTTTTTTAATTTTACATAATGTGCATGCATCGTATGACATTCGTGTTCTATGTAAATTCTACAATTAGTAATATTCATTCTCATTTTTTTGTAATCATGTAATCAAAATCATTTTATTAATACATATGTCTTATCAAATAACTAATATACAACTATCATCCATTAGATGTAGCCTAGGTGGTTGGGAGGAATGATTGATATCCTCCCCACCCAGGTTCAAATCCTTGAAGTGACATGTTTGTGCCTGTAATGGGTATATAATACGTTCTTGTTGTTGAGCACCCAGTGTTCCAAAAATTAACTAGCTTCCCATGTTCCTTCACGAATTTTAGGAGGTTATCTGTGGATGTAGCTAGCACCGATCTCCTGTGCGGTGAACCACATGAAAACAAAATTAATACAGAACTATCATTTGTCCTCCACAATTAATCCTAGGAGATTATTAACTAAGTGATGCTTTCCATATTCCCTTTGTGAGCCTATTTTATATTATAAGGCCCTTTGCATCATGAATAATCCATAAAGCATCAAATTTAAGGGCAAAGACATTATTTTTCACATGTGGGCCATATTAGGCCCTAATACAATCCCTAGTGTGCAAGGCTAATAATGACTAAGATTCATTATTAATATACAAAAATACAAAAAATATTAAGCAAACTCAATAAATAAAATAAACCAAAGTCCATGTATAGAAGTTATAGGGAGCTTAGTCCCCATCTTTCATGTAATGATTGTAACATACAACCAACCATTTTATAAAACTAATGTCGAATTAAGCAATACATTTACATTAGTTCCATTGAAAATCAAAAGATACAATTACTCAATCATCTTTTTAATACGTCCCAAGGGGACATCTAAAAGTAGATCCTGTTGATTAAGGTTGCTTGTCATTGATGTCAACCCTTGAAGAAAGCCCCGCAGCACAAAGGTTTGCGTAATGGACCCAATATTGTTTGATGTAAAGATGACTCATTATTGTCTTATCATGGTTGATAAGAAGTAAATATGGATGAACTCCAAAGTGGTCCCCTTATGGTGAAAGCCCTCATGGGAAGACGCTTTGTGGAGTAAGAGAACCCATGATTAATTGTGGAATAATGAGATGAAGGACAATGAATTTGTCAGGTAAACTATCCTATATGGATATTTCTTGTCATTCCATTTCCTGTGATATGTGGAACGTCACATAATTCCTCACAGTTAGAGAGTTATGGCCATGAAAAGTTGGAGACCCCAGGTTTGGGTAATGGACCCAAGTTTGTTTGATGGATAACGATATGAGTTATGATATATTTTCAGATAATACTATTCTATATGGATGGTACATTTCATTCCATTTCTAGTGGTATGTGGAACGTCACATAACTCCTCACGGCTTGAGAGTTATGGCCTTACGAAGTTGGAGGACCCTCATATGTCATCTAGAAGCCCCAAAAGGTCAAAGTAGTCAAAGTGGTTGAAGAGATTTTAAAAGGTAAATAATAAAGTGAAGTAATGAGTGTATTATAATTAAAAGTAAATACAAAATAAATTGTTTCAATAATAAATTTAATGGATAAATTAGAAGTGGGTTAACCCTAAAATAAGGAAAGTGGGGCCAAGTGACCTAGAAGATGTTTTTAAGGAAGCTACTTGGAGAGTATAAATAATAGGCAAGGCTCTCTCATTTTAATCACACTTGAGAACATTGAATATCTATAGGTTTTTGAGGTAACCAAGGATATCTAAGCTGGAATTCTGAGGGAAGCTGAAGAAAAGAAGGCCGAAATGCAAGGAAGGATAAATTCTTTTGATGGTGCTTTCTAAGGTATGTTATTTACAGGTCATCTCACCATTTTCGCTATAATTTTTTTTTCTATAATGATTCAGAACGTAAAATTTCTATGCCATTGAGAAAACATATCCAAGTATCCGTGGTAAAAAATTCAGCTTGTGGTTCATTGTGTTTTTGGAGTTACACTCCGTGGAAAATTGGGTTTGTGGCTAGTCCTGAAACTAGTCAAAAACACATGTTTCGGGTAAAAAATTCATAAATTCTTCATAACAGATCCAAATTCAGTAAACCAAATATGTTGGTTAGGGTACAATCTTTAATAAGTTGTGTAATAGTTTCAGACCAATTCAACAAATATTTTGTGCGGGGCACGCTCTACAAGGTCTCTCTCTAGAATAAGCCATAATTCAACAATGCATGCCATTTTTGCTATAACTCCTTTTCTAAGAGGTTCCAAGTAGTGAAACCTGGAGGAATTGCATAAAACACACTGAATAACATTGTATATCAGTTTCAAATATTTATACATTACAAGTACAAAGTTATGATTACTTCAAGTTAGGGTTGTTGACTAATCCAAAACTAGGCATGTGAGACTAAAGAAACGTTTGATGAAAATGCTAGTCTCTTGTTGTTGAAGTTAAGGAAGGTTTGTAGGAATGTGATCATATACACCATGTCTATTACAGAGCTACAAATCATATTTGGATGATGAAATTGATGAGGGCTTTTGGTTGAGGTACATGTTGAGTACATGGTTGAGACAAGTAGTTGATGAGCTGGCACATACATGAGGTGTATAGTTGATGATGATGGTACATATTGATGAGTCATAGTTGATGATTAGTTGACACATAATTGATACATACTTGGTACATGGTTGGATGCACTTGTTTATGATACAGGTTGATTACAGGTTATTTGAATACGGTTGATGCACCCTATTATGATACTGTGCTGATTACGTGTTATTTGGTATATGTGTTGGTGTATGGTTGATGCACTTGTTTATGGTACTGTGTGATTACGGTGTTATTTGCAGGCCAAGTTGGTGCATGGTTGTTGCACTTGCTTATGGTACGTGCCGGGATTATAGGCCGAGGGGCATGTGTTCGATGCATGGTTCAGGGACATTGTTGTGCTTAGAATCCATATTTCTCACAGTGATAGGTTGACAAGGGTTCCATCATTCTACTCTACTCCAGGGTGGCAGGACAAGGCAAGGACAGTGGTTGTAACCACTCACGGGTTGTATCCGAGAACATAGGGGGTTGTATCCTCCTTCCTGGCCAGGTCCAGAATTGGGGAGTTGGAGCCCCTGTGTCATTGTAGCCCCGAGAAACTAGGGTTGGAGCCTCCTTCCACAAAACTGGAAAACAAAGGAAGTTGGTGCTTCCAATGAATGTAATTCTTCAAGACATAAGAAAAACATTCGCGGTTTTCTCCCGATTTGCTTCTAATGTGAAACAACAGTGCACCGTGGTATGTGTATGTTTTGTTCATTTGTTCATTGCTTATTTACTCATAGCTATTGGATGATAATGCTTCATTGATATAACACTTGGATTATATGGTTAATTTCTATTACTCCATTCACCCATGTTACACATTATTTTGTCATCCCTATGGGTCAGTTAATAATGATGTAAACCTATCTCAGAAGTCTCTTCAGAGGGGTCAATGGCCTAAGTTCCCTCAAGAAAGAAGGGAGAAGAACTTTCCCAGAAAAGGTTGCATTTTACTTTATGAAAACCCTATTAAAGATGATTTTCGTGTGTCAGACTGAGTAGTTAGGGGTGCATGAATGCTCATTCTCTGCAGGATGCACCATAGCTCTGGTTGTGAGAGGTCTGGCAGGTTGCTCTATAAGTGTGGTGCTAGGAATGTCTACATCATGGGAAAAATGGAGCACTGATGCTCTATAAGGATAAACTCCATGGTGAGTGGTATCCTAATGGTTTGATTCACTATTTCATGATTTAGTAGATCATCCTAACCTCCCCACCTTATCCCTTCAATCCTTATAAAGGAGAGAATCTCTCATGGAGGGAGGTTAGCTTTTTGATTTTGGAGCTTGGATTAGATTGAGATTTGGAGATTGTTAGTTTGGCTAGATGAGCCATTTGTCGTCAAGATAGAATGTGAATATTATCGGATCTATGTTCTCAGAATTCTTAGATGGAAGTGTGTGGGGAACAAAGGACAGTTGGAAGGGACCTTATGAAATCAAGGCCATGGTTGTAGTATCTCTTTCACATTTAATATGATACAGTAATATGATTCTTTCCTATAAATCTTGTTGTGTTTTATTGTATGATTCCTTGATCACATACATAGGTTTATATTGAATTTACGCTATTACTATCACTTTGGTTGGTTGCGTTCTTTTGCAGGATCATCATTGTATGAGTGTTGGAATGGAGCTAGGATGGCGATGGTGAGAGGAAGTGGCGTTTAAACGGTATGTCACCTATCCCTCTTTAGTTAGTAAATTCAATATTTAAAACTTAAGGAAAGCATCATGTTCTGGTGTGTTTTGTTCTAGATCTAGGTGGATTTAGGGAGATCAGTTAGTGTCTGCACCTACTGATTTATCCAATAACAAAATTGGTGACTCCACTGGGGAACAGATTGTTTCCTAGTTAGTTTAGTTTCCCTTGCTTTGATTACTTGTTTTCTGGTCTCTGAGTCTGTGGGAGATCCATCCAAACTCTCTAGATCTAAAATTTCACTTAGACTCTTTGTCCTTTTTCCAAATTCCTTTTGATTAAAGACATTCCCGCACTTCACCTGTATACAACCTACAAAAACCCTTGATTTTTGCACCCTACTGTTCAGTCCAGTGCGACCTTCTCGCACCCTACTTGTGTCTAGACTGCGAAAATGCCTAATTTTCGCACTGTACCTCACTACTAGGTTGCGAACTTGTTTGTAAATTTTTTTGGATTGGGTCTTGTTATCTTTTGATGCCCAAATTTTCTTTGATCAGCTGGATTGAACTTTTGGAGCCTATATTGATCTATTTATAGTATGCTTGACATTCTTTGAGTTGATTTCAGCCATCTTTGCTTTGTTTGGTTTTGAAGGATTAGTCTCTTGCTTTGAGTGTCTTTCAATTACAAAGCGTGTGTTTTCTTTAGAATTGTTTAGGGAAAGATCAGATTTCTTCTAAATAGTTTGCTTTAAAAGAAAACTTTTAGTTTGGGTTTCTTTGTTTTAAGAAAGTTCACTATTGATTTTAGTGAAATTTTTGAAACAAAAATATTTAATTTCTTGCTTTATATTAGATTGGGGGAATCCTTACATTTGAAGTAGAGAAATTGCATGATTCTTGGCATTTTTGGTCTTAAATTCTGAAAACTTTTCCCCCTCATGGCCGGGGGGGGGGGGCATGAATCATGCATTGGTGTACATTCTCTTTTTCTCATTTCTTGAGAATCTTTATATTGATGAGTTTAAGAAATTTTGGGACGTTGTGCATTTGGGAATGATAAATGTTTTCTCCTGCTCGTAGCATAGCTTTCATCGAAATGCAAATATTGCATCTTCATCTCTTTGCATAAATTTCGAGTCGGTCAAAACACCATATTGTCCATGCCATTTTCCTCTTGAGTAACAACAACCATAAAATAAAGCGCTTATAAAAATTGATTAGATATTTTTATATTTTATGGTAGCAAACCTACATTAGATTAGTCGAAGGGCTTTGGAATAGGTGTGAAAGATAACTTTCCAAAGCTGCAAACAAACGTAGTATCTTGTGATAGGGAGAGTTAAATCCACTTACTACATTTTGTCCTGGGAAGCCCTTCTCACACAAGGGTCAATCACAAGGTCACATTAAGACTGGCATAGTTACTCACCCTGCTTTGTTGGTCTTGGTGTAGAGATTGCGCGTATTATGGGGGTCACTTGAAGGTATACCCACAATTATGAGTGGAAGCCTTTCGAGTTGATTTCGGGCTAGATACTCTGCCTTTGTGCGCGGATCAGACTGTCGACTGTTTCCCCAGGCATCATTGTAGTAATTGGTAACCTTCATGTCCTATCTCTCTAGGTTCTTTACATGAGGTGACTGTGGAGGGGCAAGTCTTCACGGTAATTGGAATTAACGTTGGCCAAACTCACTCGGGCTCCTTGGAGGGTATACCCACGTTTATGTCTGGGAGCTTGCACCAAGGCAAAAGTCCATTAAGCATGTCGTCAACGTAACTTTTCCACCCGATCTATCTCAGCCCCTTCTTACTTTGTTTCCGTGATGTTGGATTTCATCACCAACTAGTGTGCTCATTGTGAGAAGGTTTTGTTTGCTTGTTTGCTTACTAGATTTTTAACGTGTGCTGTTTGTTTTCCCTAGTCGACTCTAGATTGGATCTTTATTTTTATGGTGTCAGTTCCCGGAATGACCAATGAAGGAACTCCTTTTCCAGGGGAACCTTTTGTTTTTCCTTCTTACGGAAACATTGGTCCTCCTCATATTGCTACTTTGAGCCTTCCAGGTCTCACAATTAGGTTACCAGTATGGTTGTTTTCCACTCAGGTAATCCCGAATGCAGTTAGTGCTTCAGTCACAAGCACTTCCCCCCAAGAGCATCAACCTCATGTTGATCCTTCTCCTTCTTCACCAGTAAGGTCTTCTTCTCCTTCTTCGCTTGCAAGGTTGCTTTCTGTTTCATCTTCTTCGTCGAGTGAAAATTCTGAATCTAGTTACCCAGTGAATAAGAAGAAGAAGAAAAGGAAGAATAAGAAGAAGAAACATAAGCAAGGATCAAAACCTCCAACCACTTCTAAACATGTTGGAAAGAAACCAGTTACTGTTAATCATGTTGGGAGTGTTGATGATGTCAATATCACCCAAACAACTCGTAAGCCCAAGTACCCTTCCAAGCTTTGTAAAGGTATCCATGTTCTTAAGGATTGCCATGGTCTATCCAAGGTTATAGAAGTATGGTCTACACACCCTGACCAACCCATGTCATCAGCCTCTGAACAACATGCTGATGACGTCCCGTCAACTAGTCACGATACCACTGGGAAGAAGAAAAGTAGAGTCAAATTCCTGTATATGTTATGCAAAGGGCGTCATATAACTCATATTTTCCCTCATATGGAAGAAGCCTCGAAATTCCTGGAAGACATGACTGTTTCGCAGCCTCAACTTCCTACTTATTATCACAAGCTTTCTCTCAACGCACTTGTAGTTGATGGAATGATCAATCCGGTTCCCCCGTCGGTCAGTCCGGTTGATCAAGTGGTCAATCTGGTCACGTCCTTGGTTGAACCAGTAGACCAAGTGGTCGATCCAATCCCATCCTCGGTTGATCCCACTCTCCTGTTAGAGAGTGAAACCCAAGTGGTCGATCCTTTTCCAAGCATTGATCCCATTCTCCCCTTGGAGAATGCAACCCAAGTGGTCAATCCGATCTCGTCATCGGTTGATCCTACTCTCCCTCTAGAGAGTAAACCTGATACTGCCCACGTTTTTCTCATTGATACAGAATCTACCATGCTGGGTGGCATTCCTCATTCTCCCGCGAAACCCCCTCCAAGAAATGAGGCCATCCTTTTTGATTGGGGTGCGCTAACTGGACCTTGTCTTCCCTCTCACATTCCTTTCCAGATTACAGTGCAAGTTTATCATCGGGACGTTCCTCAGACATTGATAGATGAAGGTGCGTCCATTAGCATTTTGTCCTCTTTTGCTTGGCAAGCTTTGGGTTGTCCTCAACTTTCCCCAGTTACGCAGAATTTGTTAGCTTTTAATAGAAGAACTAGTCAACCTTTAGGGACCCTTCCTCAGTTTGTTGTAAATTTGGAAGGGAAAATTGTCTTTATTGACGTCATGGTAGTCCAAGACCCCTTGGATTTCGCTTTACTCCTTGGGCGAGATTATGTCTATTCCGTGAAATCTAGTGTGTCTACTCTTTTTCATGTGATATATTTCCCTCACGATGGATGAGTTGTGACTGTCGATCAACTTTCATTCATTGACCCCAACTGGATTGCCTCCCTAAATGGTTCTTATATGTAGATGGTATCACCCCCACCACAGGTCAATTATGTGGCGTTGTCACCCATGGCTTCAACTTCTGATGACTTCGATCCAGTAGTTGACATGGTGATCTCTTCGATAGGGTTGTTATAGCTTGATCTCTTTACTCCTGTCACAACCCTTGACATGGTGTCCTTTCAGAGTGTGTTTCTACCTTCCAGTGAAGACCTCTTGGAAGCCATGACCGAGTTTTGTTCCTTGACATGGTATCCTTCTGGAGCATTGTCCTCTTGGAATCCATGATCAAGAAGAGAGACAAGGATAGTTTTTGCGTCTCTGAGGAAACCTCGTTAAAAAATGAAACAAAGGTATTTGAGCATAATTTTATGATTTCAAGCTCGTTAAAAAATGAAACCACTTACGAGGATAGTTTTTTCGTCTCTGTAGCAACCTCGTTAAAAAATCAAACAAAGGTCTGGGGATTGAACCTGGATTCACGAGCATAGTTCTTATCCCTGTGTCAAACTTGTTTAAAAATGAAACAGATTGTTCCCCCTCTCTGTTCGAGTCAGTCCCTCGTCTAGTATTTGAAGCTTCATTTCATTCGCCTTTGCAGTTGGATGAGACGAAGATTGGGGGGCATTTGGCTATGGCCTCTGGACTTCATGCTGAAGTTAAGCTGCTAGCTTCTTAAGCTGGGGGCTAAGTACCAACCATCCCTGTGTTATGTGTTGGGAAGTCGCAATCATAGTTTTCTATGGTTCAAGCTTGTGTAAAAATGAAACCACTTACCTCAAGCATAGTTTCCTTTGGTTCAAACTTGCATAAAAATGAAAGCAGGTCCAATCATAGTTTTGTTTTGTTTTAAATCTTGCGTAAAAATGAAAATAATCCCGAGCTTAGTCTTTGTTATTTCTCATGCTCGTAAATACATGAGAATAAGCTACCGAGTTTAGTATTTGTTCTTTCTCATGCTCGTAAATCAATGAGAATATAACTGAGTATACTTTTATCACTTTTTCAGAATCGTAAAGGTTATACGAAAAAGGAACCCCCTGGAGTCTCCTTTAAGCTCTTTTCAAACTCTCTAAATATGAAAAGATTGCCGAGTGACCTTGTTCTCTTCACGCTCGTTAAAGTATTTGAAGAAAACGTTCGATGAGCGATAGTTTATCACTTTTTCAGTCTCGTCGGACTAATTTACGAAAAAATAACTGGGAGAGTTCTCTTTAAGTGTTTTTTAGACTCTATAAACATGAAAAACCCCTAAGTTTTCTTTCTTTGGACTCATAAAACAAACATTGAAAGGCCCATGTGGCACCGAACCACTCCTTCCTAGGGTTCGTTAAACATACTCCGAGGGACTCGTTCAAAGGATGAGATTACATTACAAGCATATGTTATCCTCCTCAAGCTTGCGTAAAAATAAAGAGGTACTCGCCAGAAATGGTGGGGGGAAAAATTGGAAAAGAAATATGTCTAAAACTGTATTCCATGGAAGATTCGCTTTTGAACATGACACCCTTTCACTCGCCTTGTGTCTAGGTTGGAAAATCCACTTGTCTCTTGATCATACTCCTTTATAAGATTACAAATTAGTCTGTGATCCCTGTTGTCGAGTCAGTGTTTCCAAGACAATTGTTGTGTCGTCAATATGTTCAAAGAGAATTTCAACCCATAAAACCTTCTATTGCGTCGACCATTTCTGCAGTCCTTAAGCCTTCTATTGTGTCGACCATCCCTGAGTCAGTCTTGAGTTATTGGTTACTCTGATCTACATCAAATCTTGTTACTTGTTTCATGTCATTGATGTGGGATACATTAAGGCCCTCCTGTGATGAGTCTTTTCCTATCGACTTCAACTCATTATCCAGGAATTAGGCTTAGAAACTAATTGGTACCTTGGAACTTACATGCCTCAATGGCAGGTTTCCTCACTTTCGACAATGGGTTTTCATTATCGACCCATGATCGAGAGATTCCGTCGAGTGTTCGATCTCATCTCATTGATTCACATTCGTTGGATTGTACTAGTGTACCTTGGGGGTCATTGACATTAATGGTGATTTCCCTCGCACTTGTTAACAGTATACACTAATGACCAGTAATCAAGTGGTTTCTACCATGTTCGACTTCGACACATGTATTCACATGGTTAGATTCGTACTATAGAGTGGTGGAGATGAAGACCCTGGATCTTTTCTGATAGATTTAGGTTGCGTTGGAGTATATT
>SNQJ01S0061317.1:64263-86669 GCA_010110895.2 Picea sitchensis | reverse complement strand
CTTTGTAATGATTGAATATTTGATACCTCCTAAAAATACTACAACAGCTCAGGGGGAGCATGTTTTCTTTGACATTGATGTCAAAGGGGGAGAAAAGGAGTGGTCCAGACTGGATGCTATAGTTGGATGTCCAAACAGATGAGCACAGTCATTCAGGGTTGCCATCAATGCAGAAGGGGGAGATTGTTGGCATGTTTACAGGAACGTGTGCTTGTCATTGATGGCAAGATCAGAGTATGCAGCAATGGAAAAATAGGGAAAACGTAATCTCAGAAGAGATAGTGTAGAGGTGCATGAAGAGTGAAAGAGTGTGATTGTTTATTTGATGGAAAACATGCAGACAAGGAAGATCAACAATGCAGGGATAATTGCATGGAAAGATCAGACCGGGCATTGAAGGAGTCAAGGAAGCAACTCACGACAAGAATGCTGAAATGGAGAAATGCGAAACGTCAGAATACATTGATCCGACTCCATTTCGGAGTTTCGGATACTGGGAGTTGAAGTGTCAAAACACTTCACCACAAGAGTCCCAGAATCGTGAAATGTGAAACACCGAAATCACGAAAGAAGGAGACAGTTTCGGATACCGGGAGTTGGGGATGTCAAGAACTCTTGCTACAGGAGTCCCGAAGTCGCGAAATGCGAAATTGTGATATGCTAAACTATGATATAATCTCAACCATTGGATTGAGGAAAAAACTGGACCGTCGATCCAAGAAGGATATGTGGCAAAAGATCATCCTTTCGCTGACTGGAAAGTCAAAGGAACAAGATTCCCTAACCTCTCAAACTTGCGGTACGCGAAATCGTGAAATAACCTTAGCCGTCAGATCAAAGTTTGATCTGGACCATTGATTCGACTCCATTTTGGAGTTTTGGATACCGGGAGATGGTGGAGTCAAGTGTCGAGACTCCTCATCATAGGAGTCCTGAAGTTGTGAAGTGTGAAAAGATGAAAAGATGATTTGACTCCATTTCAGAGTTTCGCAGACCGGGACTTGGAAGTGAAGAAAATTCACATCAAGAATGCCAAAATCATGATATGCGAAATTGCGAAGTGATCTGGGCCGACAGATCCAAGAGGTGAATGTGGTAGACCACGTCAGAAAGGACAGGTGGAAGACTATGACATGTGGCACGATCAGACAACGACAAGTGTCAAGTTGATTTGGAATTTCAGATCATTGGAAATCACAATTCTGAGTGACACGTGATAGCCACTCGGGTCAGGAAACATCATTAAGTGACGCAAGACTGACCTCACTCTGAGAGTTTTTGCTTTGGGAGGTTTAACTCCATCACTCCCCCAAAGTCTCGAAGGCTGAAGTCACGGGGCAGAGGATAGTCGTCCGATCACCACAGATCGAGGACCATTGATCTGGAGATCGAAGCGCTTGTGTTATTGGAGAGGGGTCATATTCCGGTGGTCACATCGTCAAAGAACTGTAGAAGAGAACTCGAAGTGGAAAGATCCATTTTAGAGTTTCGGGGATCGGGCATGGAGCGTAAAGAAATATTCGCATCAAGGATGCTGAAATGCCAAATTGCGAAATCGTGAAAGCGCTTTATGGATAAGCACTAGGTCACCGATGGTGGTCACATCATCGAAGAGCTGTAGAGAAAATCTTGAAGCGACAATCTCCTTTTTCAGAGTTTTGGAGATCGCGACTTGGAGAGTCGAGATGCCTCACAATAGGATTGTCGAAATGATGAAATCCGAAACACGTTTTGGCTCAGCCTGTGGTCACAACCATTGGTCACATCAATGGAAGATGGAGAAAGGATCTAGTGCAATGAAGCTCAATTTCAGAGTTTCGGGGATCAGTACATGAAGCACAAAGAAACCTTAACCACAGGAATCCTGAAATGCTGAAATACAAAACGACGAATTAAATGCAAGACCCTACGAACTCCATCCAATGGTGCAGGTGAAATTGAATATGATTGGAGGGATAATGTTGCACTTCCCAGTGTAACTACTAGAAACAACTAATGGTTTCTACCAGAGGACTTGAAGAGGCCTCAGTATGATTGCCAGAGAAGATGAAGAGGCTCAAGGCATCTTCCAGTGATTTAAGACTATTCTTAGAGGAGATTGATAGATGGATGAGAGTTGAAGCCTATAACTGTAACAGAGAGGATTAGCTCGACTATGATAGATAAGACGAAGAGTCTCAACTGCCAGACAGGCTGAGAAATCTCAACATAACACCCAGTGATGCTGGATGCATGGGGTGAACCACCAGAGAAGCTAAAGAGTTGCAATGATAATTAGGTAGAGTACTTGACATGAGGAGGAAATGCAGGAGAGAGAGAGTGGTTGAGGCTGGAGTGAGAAAAGCAGTGGAAGAGTGAAGTGAGAGAAAACACCTCGATGGGGAGAACTGTGGCAGGGTGAGATCATGCAGGAGCTTGGCGCATATTGCATGCACAAGGAGCACAGAGATGATAAGAATGCAGAAAATAAGAGATTTGTGTGTTGTTGTTGGGTGTGATTGAGGTGTGAATAAGGAGGCAGAGCGCAACAACAGAAATGTACAAAAGGGGAATGGTGCATTGAAGGGACATTGCGCAGAGAGCATAAAAGGCAAAAGAACATAAAGATCAAGGAGTGTGCAGAAGACACTGATGCGGACATAGCAGCGCAGTGTAGCAGAACAATGATGAGACCGGTAAGCCATTGAAGAACTTTATATCACTGTAATAAGTCATAATAGCAAAGATTTATATTTCAGGGTGGTAGGGAGGTGCTAGGGAGGACTGTTTTCCTCAGAGGTTCAAGTGGGTGCTTGAACACAGGGAGTTGTAGCTTCCTTCTAGTTGGTGCTAGAGAAATTGGGGAGTTGGTGCTTCCTTCTAGTTGGTGCTAGAAAAACCAGGGAGTTGGTGCTTCCTTCTAGTTGGTGCTAGAGAAACCAGAGAGTTGGTGCTTCCTTCTAGTTAGTGCTAGAGAATCTAGAGAGTTGGTGCTCTCTGTAAGTAGCATCTTGCAAAACAGAGGTTGTAGCCTCATTATGAGTTGGTGATCATATGTATGATAATGTAAAGAATGTAAAAGTTAGTGCTAGAGAATCTAGAGAGTTGGTGCTCTCTGTAGTAGCATCTTGGCAAAACAGAGGTTGTAGCCTCATTATGAGTTGGTGATCATATGGCGATAATGTAAAGAATGTAAATATTAATAATCATGTAAAGAAGAAGAGGCTTTTACTCTATATGGGTTTCGTGAAATATCTCGTCTGCATCTCTTCATATGTGTGACTGATGTCAATGTTCTATTGCTTACTTCCCCAGACATTATTGTGACCATAGAAATGTTGTGTAAAGAGTTTAAAATAAGCATAATTGTTTAAGCCTAGTAACAATCGATATAATTCCCTCTCATTTGTTCAACACCAAATAAACTTAACATTATGCAAGGGAGTGTCCCACTTCCACCAACGACATGTATATACTATCGCGCAACAAACCATGAAACAAAATATTTCCCAACACTATTGATAAAGATACAAGAAAAGAATAATCAGAACAATTATAATGTTCAATAGATTTATGCAGAAGCGAGGGATGATGGAAGAAACATCAACATAGTCATGCAAGGATGAGATAAGATAGAACTGGATGCAACAATACAAGATCCAAGAACACCAATGGGTGAAGAAGAATAATGAAAAAAGAAAAGGAAACACACATTCATGAGGCCAGTAAGGAGTTTCTCAAGCAAAACATTGCGTCTACATTAGCTGTGCAACAAACTCATAACTCACCAATGTACAAAATGCCTTCCTCAATGGACCATACCAATGAAGCTCAACCTTTAGAGAAATTAAGTAACACAAAAAAAATATGTAATCTTGTGTTAACTTATTTAAGGATCCATCATCTATAATAGGTGAATTTTGTTTAATTATATTTATTTTCAAAAAATAAAAAAAAAAAAAAAAAAAAACAATCAATCATCTCCATACATGAATAAGGACAAGTGAAATTTAGATAAATTCTAACATTGGGACCTCACAGGTGATATTATACCGAAATTGGGTTCTCAAGTAAATTTTACCTAAGAAGACATGGCATTGTATGGGAGAACACACACTAGTCTATTCACATGTCCAATTGAAACTAAAAATCAACATAGAGAGTTTTACCAATTGGATACTAGCAGGATTTAGATTTGGATGGAGTCCAGACCTATGGAAGAATTTGAAGTAATATATAAATAGTATATGGAATAACACCTTATCCAACATTCTTGGATTGGATTGATATTTGATAACCAATATATAATAAACCTGAAGACAAGGAAAATGGCTTTGAATTAGGTGAATATAGAGTCATTGGTGCAACATTATACTCCTTCAGAAGGAGAAAGGTTTGTAGAACCCACTTCTTTAGATTTGGAGGAAATAAACCAACTGTAAAAAACCACTGCGTGAGAAGAATATTATGTCAACTCAACTACAGATGGAATACTTAGCTGGAGAAACATCACATCAAGCAAGCCTCGGAATTTATATGGGTTTGGATAATTGGTAGTAGAGATTACATGAAGCTTCCACAAGAAGGTGCGCAAGAAAAGACCACGAAGTAAGATGGGTGTGTACATAGATAAGAGAACCTCCTAGTTTTCTATGGGTAAATGACCTAGAGGAATTTATGACAAATTATGAGGAAGACATATTGGAAAATAAGAGACTCTTAGACCTAGATATTTCACTCAAGGATACACCTACAATATTGTGTGGTGCAAAGAAACCATTCAGACTCTGTGATTGGCAAACAACTATTGCATTGATTTGGGCGCATAAAAGAGGATATATAAAATGGCAGGTATGATGGGCAAGGAATACCAACACAACACTTGGATAAGTGCATAGCACAATGGAGGATGAAATTCACCTAAAAATTGACTGAATTTTTGAAGTTGGTATCATAGAACTAGAAGAATCCAATGGATCAGTCATATGTTAGTCCAAGAAAATAAACAAGGGGGGATAATGATTTGTGTAGATTACACCACAAGAAGGAATGAAAAAAGTCATGGACAGTAATTTCCATGACAAACATCATAAGACAACGCGCAGGAAAAATTACACTCGGTGAAAATGCATGGAAAAAGTGAAAAAGAATTATGATCGGGTTTATAAAGTAAGGAAAGCATGCATTAGTTCAACTCTTAGTGATTTTTGAGAAAATAGAAAGATACAAAGCGTTCCTAGCCATCATTTTGCCAGGCTAGCAAGAAAGCATGTGAATTTGATCCACCAAAGTTCGACGCGCCAGGCCAATATGTTCGAGTTACTCGACAAAATTCAAAGGAATATGAAAGGATGCCACAACTAAAACATAGTTGAGATGGAAGAGGCAATCCACTCGGCCATTATTAATTCATTATCCCGACATGGGTTTAAGAGGAAACATCAACAACACAACAAGGGGGAATAGGGAATATCTCTGAGGCTTAGAATGACATTTCGAACCCTAACCCTTAGAGACCTGTGAAGATCGATGAAACAATGGGACTGGGACTGTCCCATGAACACTTTAGGAGGTGCTGGTCACATCAATTTGTTCGCTTAGAGTTCAAAGGGAAGAAGATGACACGACTCTACAAGAGGGACCATTCAGCAGGACAAAAAATAATGTCGCTAGCGACACCATGGATAGCACTCCCCCATTCTTAGACGCAGCGATTAATAAAAGATGATATGCTAGAAAGGGTACTTGCTTCTAGGTACATCGACTACGATGTGCACGATGTGATAAATTCCCAGAAAGTTGGATCGAGATATTTATCTAATAAAATTAGGGAAATTGGACCACTAGGTAAACCCATACTGGAGCCCACACAATGGATAAATGGGCTATACAACTAAGAAATTATGAACTTATTGGACATATCGCATTTTGGGCATGGTAAGAACGTCGGGCTCTACGTCAAACAATTAGTCACACAATACATGGAGGTATCTTTGATGTATAGGCCAATACAGATAGATGTTGCATTGATTTCCAAGATCACAAGACTACCCATAGTCAGTGTGCAAGCAGAGGAATATTTGGATAACAAGGCACACGAGAAATATATCACATAATCGATTAAAGAACAATTCTGCACCACTCGGGGAAATAGGGGAATTGCCATCAAGGATATAAATGACAATAAGACAAGGTTCGCTAGAAAGCTGATCACTTGCAAACTTTTGAGGAAATTCCACAAAGAGGAAGCGCCAACAAGCGTTATTGCAACAGTCGTAGAAAAGCGCGATAAATACAAGTTCACCGGCACCATACCTATCGAACCAACTATTATTGACCATAGATATGCAATATGATAAATGGAGCTAAGTCTCTTACTCCGGATGATATCCTTGATGAAGATTAGATGATGGAAGGAGCCCCAATTTCAACATTTTGGATAGGATGGGGAAATGTTATGCAACCAGATGTGAGTCCCTTTGGAAGGCCAAGGACAACAAGATGCACCAGGAAAATAACATCATCTTTTCAATGCTTCTAGAGGAGATAAAACAATGCACAATGAATGTGTGGCACATACTCATGGAGGTAGTAAAGGAGACATAAGGTATAGACAATTTCAAGGCATCCAGACATAACACATGTATACAAGCCAAAAGAGACCCAAAGAATAATTGGTTGCAGATGAGGTACTACGTCACTAGAGAGGAAGTGGAATAGATAATTAAAGACTAGCCTACACAAAGGGAAAACTACCGCGAGCAAAACTAACCACAAGGACATGCATGGTGCAATCCTCTAGGCCTAAGGACAAGGTTGAAGTAGGTTCCTCAACGTGAACAAACATCCTAGCCAACAATACTAGAAAGGATACAATGCAAAATCAACCAACTGGGAGTAGCACATTACCAAAACAATCGAGGTGAACACCAACAACAACAAGGATACGAATCCAACCATAGAGTGGGAAGAAGTATACTTCATAGGCTAGAGAAAGAAGAACCTAAGGTACAACAAGTGGGGTGTAACCCTCATAGATAATAAGGAAGACAGTGTAGGAAAAAGAGGCATGCAAGAAGAGGAAATATGACACATAGGACCCAAACATCACGATGATAGAGGATTGCGCATAGCTAGTCGCTTAAAAGGTCCAATAAGGCTTAAGAAGTGGTCAAGATTATGAGGCTGAAGGGGAAGAAATCACGGGCAAGGTCTATAGAGTGTCCAGAAAACATACAACAAACAGGAGCCAAGTGCAGGACCATGAGCCATCATGAGACAACAACAAGAAAAGACACAACACTTGTTTGCAAAGAAAGAAAGAGAGAGGATAGCGCCTATAGTCCAGGAAAGAGAGACATTTATGGTAACGTGCCAAATGATCAGATTCGATCAAGATACATCACAGAAACTCCCGAGGAGGGAACAAGGAAATGGTCATGTAACATAGCAATTTGCAAATTTCGAGGTTGAAAACAAGAAATCTGCTAAAGGCACCTTAACTAACCGCTTAAAGCTGGATCATCTTTCCGCAAAATTTTCCAGAGGATCTCATGATTTATTTACTTTATTTTAGATTTTAGGATAGGTAAAGGCACGAGTTTGTTTTGTTGTAAAAGTGGTTTATGAATTGGTTGAGATAGTCAACACATCCATTGGCCATAACTGTGATGAACAAATAATCTATTACAAATCCAATGATGAATAAAACCTTTACGTATGAGCTAATATACTCACTGGATCTTTATCAATTAAAATGATGATGTATGAAGAGATGAGGAAATAATTTCAATCCAACAAGCGCTTAAGAATTTAATTGAAGGTATTGGAAGATAAACATATAAATCTTTAGAATCGAAAACAAGGTATCGAGATAAATCTTGCAACATAACGCTACTCATAAAGATTTAGATTCAGAAAAACAAAATGGATACATAGAAAGAAAACATTTAACTTAGAAGATCAACGCCACCAGTGAACATACACAAGAATCCCGTAAATGCCTCTTCTTTATTAATACCGATCTCAAAAATATTATAGTTTGATAGCGATAGGGTGTGTGAATCAACAACCCCAATACTTCGAGAGCTGAAGTATTTATAATTCAAAATACAAACGCTTTCTCGGCCATAACCATCGACGCGGATCATTCTATTTTTTAGCCTAACTACTTTAACTAATCAAAACCGCTTGATGACTCAGTACAACTACATGCAAGCCGTGTTTCGGCAGGTCAGTTGGTGATATGCTCAATCTCTTCCGATCGATTGCGGATCGATGCTTAAACTCATCCGGCTAATCTAGTAGATCACGCTCTTTTCCTATCCTGACATGACTGCATTGCGACTTTAAAAATCTTCGACACACTTCATCCATGTCGTATTTAGCAAATGCAGGGCTCTGATGGTGAATATATTGTTAATTTCATGTTGATATCAATATCCAACTGCAGGCCTCTATGAATGCTTTTCTCGTGACACTCCCTTGTACCCCCGCAAATTTGGAACTAGAAGCTTAAGTCAACTTCTTCTTATAATCAGGAGTGCCATTAATTTATCATTACGACCTCGCCGCAGGCCCTTCCTTTCGAGAGCATCATCTTATTGAAAAACTTCTGCATCTCTCTTGATCCATGACTTGAATCTTCCTCGAGCTGAAGCATGAGAACCCTTTTGGTCAGAACCCTTTGACTTCCAAGCATGGTTTCGGCCCCGGCCCTCAATCTTTAATTCTTCAAGTTCCTCTGAATCGTGGAACCCGATGATCCCCATTAGCTTCAGTGCATGTCTCCACCACTTCACTTTCTCATCACCGCTTGCTCCTTCCAGAGCAACTCATCTTTGTTCTAACATGATTTTGAAACATTGGCCGATCATTGATGGATCTTGGTAATGTCTCATTCATATCACTTCTTTGGCTCCTCAACCAGTCTTCCCCGCCATACCGCTTTTGGAGCCAGAATCTTCCCGATTTTCTCATTCACCGCTTTAGATAGGCCTCATTCGAAAGAAGTCTTTAGATCTTGAAGACTCTCCACCTCTTTCTTAAGCCTACTAATTTATGACTCTTGCAGGTTCATCATCTCCATAGACTTGGCAAGGTCCGTTGTTCCTCCGGTGGCAATCGATGCGTGTTTTATGGAACGGCTCGGTCACCGTATCGCGGCTCAATCCCCCGTTAATTGGGATGACACTCAATGGGATGCCTTCCATTTTCTTCGCCTACTCTTTAACAGATTTCCATCTCAAAATTCCATCCCTTTAACTAAGCATTCGGCCCATGAGCAATTTTAGCATCTCGCCCTTTTCTTTAATTCCTTTCTTTTCTGGCCATCTTCATTGTGGGTCTTCAAGGAGTGGTTTGAGCCGCTTCCTTAAGGATGTGATGTCAACATTTTTCTTTTGATCATTTCTTCGACAGCCTTGACGTTCGCAGTATCGTAATCGATTTTGAGGACCAGCTCCTCCAACGCCTTGATTTTGTTGTCCTTGCGAAAAGATGATATTTTTTCCAGCTTAAATTGGGTCTGGGCATTGTTCAAAACTACCCGAAATTTTGACGCAGAAGATGTAGCGTGGGCCAAAGTGTGGAAACCATCTCCCCAGTTTTCTTATACAGATCCATCCGATCCGCCGGATGCACGCTCTTCGCCCCGAACTCAAATGTGGCCCTTTATAATCTGATATAACCTGGGATCCGGTTAATTTGTGCTTGGAGGTAAGCCATATGCATCCACCTTTCTCAGATCAAATGCCGAAGAAGCCCGCGGTTAGTTGTGGAGGAGTGCTTCTGGAATTGAGCATAAGTGCTGCTAGTGAGTGTCTAGTTCTTCTTCTTTGGATCAAGTCATATTTTTCAAAAATGCCCAACTTGGGCCCAGCCTTTGCTTGGTGGGTGTCTAAGGGAGAATCTGTAGATTTTAATACTATAGTTATTCCCTTATTTAATTTGCTTCGCAAGGTAGAGTGGACCGGATTGGACTTCAGGTCACTGTGGTAGCCGACTTCCATTCTACTATTGGCACCGTGTTGAAACCGGCTCTTCGCTTTTGGGGTGAATTTGGAATTTTCCTCGATGACACCTCGTTGGCTGTGAGGAGATGATCGCTTCTGGCCTCTTCTTTGAGGACTCGAGGTGTGGTAGCTTAGGCGACTTGTCGAGGGCTGCCCCATTGCTCCACTTCCGCTTGTTGTTCCTCGCCAATCAAAGTATCTGCCCTATTCTGGTCTGATGGTAACAAATTTCTAGATCTCGCTTAGCCTGAGAATAATTTTAAATTTTATTGTTCACTCCTCATTCTCGATGACCTGAGGATCGACAGTGCTGTGAAACCCTGAAGAGTTTCATCTCCTTCAATATTCTGTTAGCTTCCTCACCAACACCTCTACTATTGAAGATAAAAGAACCTATCTACCCTTTAATCCTCAATTGTCGCTTTTTTATGAAAACAAAATGAATATCATCCTGAATTCATTATTTGCCTAATACATTCTAAGGAAAATATCCTTACTTCTGACACGACGTAGGCTTTGTATGGTGCCAAGTCTCAAGACCAAAACTTCCGATTAAAGAGCAATTTCGCATGGTGTACCAGCCTCATCTTCGTGATTGTCCAAGAGTCAGCAGTAATTTTCCGACTTTCTATTTATTCGCGGCTCAGCTCACACTCAACATAAATCCATTGGATGGTAAACTGATCGAGCAAAAGATCGAAGTTTATTCACCGAAGCGCTACGCCGAAGAGAAGTCCGCCGCGGACTGGTCAATGGCCCGGCCCGCCAGCCCATCTTCAGATGGAGCATTTAATTTGTCACCGAAAGTATAAGAACATGTATGCCATTATGGAATAATATCTGAACATACTTTCTTCGAGGGTTTAAAATTCACGACCAACGTGAATATCGCCAAGAAAGTGTTGTAATCGAACTGTATGGTAGGTTGTTCATCGTTTGAAAAAATGGACAAAACTCAGGATACCTATCTAACACCGACGAGAACGTTGTGGCACAGGAAGAGAGATGATTTGATTTCGAAATATAGAAGAAGAGGCGGGGATTGGGTGAAGGAGGATGGCGGGGAGGAAAATTGAAGATATGATCCCTCTGAGGGAATGTCATTCTCTAATATAGCTCAGTGAGGATTTCTAAATCGAATGTAGATTCAGCATGGGTAATTTGCATCATCCGGTCAATATCTTCAAGATGAAGAAAGGACTTTTCCAGATGAAGAAACGACAGCTTTTCGTCGGGATGTGAATAACTGGTATCGAGGGCATTACCTTAAAGGAAATTGTGAATCTGGGGGAAGAGATATAGAGGCAAATTGGACTCCCAAAGTCAAATTTCATCACTCTGGTCAAGAATACTCTCCCGGAGCCAAGGATCAAGAGATCGGAAAAGTCGAAACTGCAGACTGTATCTGCTATCAAACGGTCTTTATCAACCAAGGAAACTTTATCCAGGTCAACCTGAGGAGGAAGAAAAGGATTTCTTCCCCGCTTTGTCCGGCATTACCACCATTTCCAAAGAATCAGACTACAAATAAACAATACGTTAAAATAACCGGATCGGTGAAGGCGATGCGGAAGGATGGAGGAAGAAGGTTTCTCGCACGAGGGATGAATAACGCATCACAAAAGGGAGAACGGTAATTTTATTTAAATTGGGTCGGTTGGACGCGGGGAAACGGTTAGCATGACAACATGCGTATTACCCCGTCATTAATGGACAATGGACCACTTGGGATGAGGTGGCGTATGACGGTGGCCAAAGAATACGAACGGGTGACGCGGAGGTATGTGATTGGAGGTAAAAGTCACAAATAGGGGTTGTTCATGAGTGAAGGTTGTTATGGCGCTGACAACGTGGACTGACAGGAGTTATGGGATGGGACTTGACCCGGGAGAAAGTGGGACAAGTGGGCTGGTTGAGGATGACATCCTGCGAGATGGAGGTTGTCGACGATAAGGCAGAAGAGACTCTGCATCAATAGGAAGATGCTAACTATAAAATGGGCCCAAGAAAGAATATTCTTCGATCTCCTTGATTAAAAAGCATAACACTGTGGGGGTCCGTTCTGAGAGCTATTGATCTCAAGGCGATTATTTTCTGGCCGCTAGATCTTTGGCCTTAACACTAATTCCGACTCTCCATTAAAGGCAGAACGAGGGGTCCGAATTACGTGGATCATTGATTTGAGCTACTGCTTTGTCGCCCGTGACCAGGTTCGAAGTTATTACTACTCTCGACTTCCTCCGCTAAAGCCGCGAACTACGGGGTCCGAATCCAATGTGGGTCGATATCCACACGCTCTATTCTTAGACCGGCCCAAACTGTAAATGATATAATGCATTCCATACTCCACCTCCCCTTCCATTAAAAACAAACACTAGGAGGGTCCAAATGCTATGTGAGTCGCTGATTTAAGAGCTGGATTCGACTATTGAAAGTGACTAAACATAGGTCGGAGATGAAAAATATGTAGGAAAAAACTTAGGATTAGTGTTTTCTTATGGGTTTTTCCAAACTTGTCTTAGACACCACCAAGGAGACATCACTTCAACTATCATTGAATGTGAGGCTTGATGTTGCATTTTCTTCAAGTGGGTTTTATTTGGGGAAGGCAAGCAAAGCAATTAATCTACATTCTAACCCATTTTACAAGGCAATTAACCCGGATTAAACTGTTGTGTTAAGATATTATTCTTCCTAGGGGCTATCTCCACTGATTAGATGGTCCGATCAGATGTATTCACTCGGCTCTAATCCTAAGGGCTATCTTATCAGGATTAGATGGTTTGATCCGATGTATTCACTAGTTCTAACCTATCATTAGTAATTTAGTGAACTTGGTCATGCTTGAAAGGTATGATCAAGTTCTTTTATTGCATGGGGATTTTTGTTCCAATTTTTAGCCCTTCTTTCTTTTCTTTTTCTTTTGTAAAATGAAAACTCAATTTCCAATAAGAACACTAGATAGATAATATCAATATCCAAGTCATAAGTTGATTCCATAATTTATGGAAGGATAACAAAGACAAATACTCACCAAGGCACTATACGATCTAAACAATGTCATGCAAGAATGAAGTCCAGTGGACCACGAGATGAAACAAACTTTAGAGGTGGGTAGAGGAGCACAAAATGCTTCAAACTGATTCCACGCACCAATTGACTACCAAAAGAGGAGGAGAAGGAACGTGATAGATAAATTAGAACATGGATTAACAATTACTTACAATCACATCCCAGACAATGCACAAGCACCAGAGAGAAGCACATAGGAGATGATCAACTTGATCTCACAAAAAAATGACCAATATAAGAAAGAGTTCGAGAAGCTCAAATAAATTCTCACCCAGGATTCCTCCCGAGGTCCGAGAACAGAGAAAACAAGAATCTACACTCCAAATAGCTGAGATAGAGAAACAAGAAAGGGAAGCAGAATAATTGTTCGACATAGCCACACACCTATGGAAAAAACTGGAAGAAGATGAGAAGGTCCAACAATGGGACCAAGAGGAGACACACACTTACATACAAGAGCTCAAACCAGCTGCTAAAAATGAGAATTACAGAGTGCTTGAAGGGAACTCAAGAGATGAAGAAGCTGCAAACAGAGTTGAAAACAACGCAGACGAGAACCAAAAAAGATAATCTGAATTGGAACCTCTCTAGGAGAAAGCAGCACAAATAATTGTAGAGTTTGAGGAAGAGAAGACAAGTAGAGAAAAATCACAAGCAAAGAGCGCAACATTAATACAGGAGGAGATAACAACGCAGACAATAGAGGCACTAATAGGCAAAGCTGCATAAATGAGAGAAAAAGGAAAGGAGCTAGCAGAAAAGTTCCACGATCTAGATAGGGAAGTTCAGGGAGCATGCACCAACCGAGTGAATTAGGACGAGCAACATGTTAGTGTTGGGGATCTGTTGGGCATAGGCCTATTTTGGAAAGAAGACATAATTTTGGAAAACACACAATCAATGGGAAGAAAGTAACATGCATAAAAAGAAGGAAAAGTGGCATGCAAAGAAGGAAAGAAATGTTGACAGTAAGAAAACCAAAACCATGTTAGGTTAGGGTTTGCATAATGATTGGGTGATATACCGGAAATAAGATAAATAAATACCTAGAGGTCTAGTTGGGGGTCTGATGCTATTTGTAGTTGAGTTCAATTGTTGTTCAACAGTTGTAAGTGCATAATTGTTGATATTTTTATAAAGTTAATTGAGTTGCACAAGAGCCGAGAAGCCATATTTGAGGGTTAGGTCAAGATGAGGAGCTTGGAAAAGGACAGGTCTTCTCTCACAGAGGCTCTGAACCTCTCAGATTTTATGATGGAAGATGCACAACACCATATTTTGTAGAATACTAAATAAAAGAGTAGAGAAGACAACCCAGGATTTTAGCATAGAGGGGGTGAACCATGGTAAAAAGTGTGTCCAATATGATGATTCTTTCATGTTTACCTTTAGTTAGTGATTAGTTTATGAATGAATGAAATGAATAGTTAAGATAAATATATTAGGATGCATGCATGGGATTAAAAGATGAATGAAACCTAGTTTATATTCTTCATGCATTCATCATGTTATTCATTAAGTTATAAACTATAATTCCCTATCCTCACTCATTCCTAGGATCAGTTAATTTGATCACGTAATCACCCATAAAGCTATCTCTGGTGTGAGATCAGGTAATGCACTCTGTGTTGTGCTTCTCTAGATTACCAGAGGGACTTAGTTTTAGTGGTTTTGTTGGAAACCTGCTGAGATCCGAAAACTGGCTCCACTCAAGAATTGAAGAGATTTAACCTAACAACTTCAATTCTTCCACATGTCTTATCTTATCAGCTTTCTCCTAGGATATTTCTCTCAATTGTGATTCATCGTTTTTGGAATGGGAGACAACCAGTCTCTTGGTTCCTCTACGACCTAGAACAATGTGTCCAAGTCTTTCCGTGCTTCAAAAATTTTCAGTCTCTCCCTTGCAATTGCTATTTCTTCGTATAGGGATATATATGATTTCCTTAATTTTCTATGAATTGTATTTAAAATTTTGTGATATTTAAAATATTTTTCATAGAAAAGTTGGCTGGTCTCTTAATAAACAAATAGACCCTCTCCCTCTCACTTTTTCTTTCTCCTTTGGTTGCTTGGACTCCTGGCAATATCAGTTTTTTCATATATCATATGATGTGGTCCTAGTTCTTCCTCCACTACTGACTGCATGTTCTCATGCTTGTGAATGATTTCCTTTAGCTCCTCCGAAATTTCTATGGTTTTATAATTCTTTCTTTTGTGTTTCTTCATTATCCACATTTACTATTTCAATGCTTTTCCCTTTTTCTGTTACTTCTTCCTCTTTAAATGTCCTTTATTGGGTTCTAGGTCTCTTGGGGGGTTTAGAAGTTGGGGTGTCTCCCTAGAAAATCCTTCTTCTAGGCCATGAGGTTTCCTTCGCCAGATATGTACCCTCTTGTGGGGTCTCTACCTCTTCAACTGTTTCGTTATATTTTTCTCCCTCCCCCAAATCGATCCTCATTGGATCTCCGGTCTCTACAACTTTTATAATTGTATGGGACTGTGAATATTATAGGAAGGTGTTCCATCTCTAACTCTCCTCTATGAGGGTATCCTCGATTATCAACCTTATCAACTTGTCATGAGATAAAATTGAATCATCATTCTTGGCTTCTGTTATTGTATTGCATGTCACCTCAAGTAGACTAAATAAGAAATATGGAAGGTTGATGTGTCATCTTTGGTACCTCACGTGGCTTAACAGTTTGAAGTGATATCCGAACATCAGGTTGCATCTCCCTTCGCAAGTTATGAATTTTTTTACACAAAGAACCACTTCTAGCCAAGGTGGTGGAAGTGATATTATTTGTGTTCCTTTTTTCATCGATTTTATTGATTCATTCTCTACTAAGAATTCTCCACAGATCATTTTAGTTGATGCCCTTCTCTCAAACCACCTTTGTCTAATATGCGATAAGACGATTACTTTGGAAATTATTTCCTCATTTACTCATGTTTCTAAAACACGAACCATGGAAACCTGTTTATAGTAATCCAACGGAAAATTCATAGCCCTTTTCCTAACTCCATCTACATAGCCTGGGACCTTCAGTCCTACTCAGGGTTATTTTACAGGCTCATTGCCTTTGTTTAATATGGTTTCAACCAATCTTATTCATTCAGACTTATTTAATTATTCTCCTTTATCCGTATTCGCTTCTACATCCGGGTTTCTTAAGCTTCATAAATTTGTTAAACAATCCAAAAGAAGTTATTAGGGTGAGAAAAGTGTTCCTCCTTTTCTCCTTCTTTTCTTATGCAATATACTTCTTATTGTGATATTCCTACACTTTTCCTTGAGAAACCTCGATTAGGCTCATCCTAACTATTAGGATACATCAACATGCTTTAATAGAAAACCTTTTGTTCATAATGAGCCATGACCTTGTGCACGCTACACATTACCATTTAGTTATCAGAATGGTCTACACTCGTGGGTTAGTTTTCCACTCATATATTTTGTTTTAGAATGTAATCCATGATTCTTATATAAATAGGCTTGTAGCCCACTGTTCAATTCTCAACACTCATTAAGGTTGTGACTCCTTTCTCCTGACAAAGTCTTCACACAATTCCTCCACAGGGAACTCCTTCCGCATTCAACTTATTTATTGCATATCCTTCTCTATCTGTGATGGCCTCAACCTTGAGTTAGCTTCGACTGTTTATCAAATATTCCATAAGGAATATAAACATGCATTTTTTTTATGTATCTAGATTATTTTCCCACATATATTCCTTGTTTTTCTAACTTACATCCATGATTCACTTAACCACATGCATAATCATATATAATTTAACTTATGATTGTTTTCAATTGTTCTCATGCAGTCCTCAAAGGCTTAATCATGTTTCCTTTTGTCATGACAATAGAGTATCCTTTCTCATTTACTCTTTTGTCTATTTATGCTAGCATTTCTTGAGGGAATGGAACACATTCCCCTCAATCTATCATTCAAAACCAATCTTTCATGACTCCTCAGAATAGAGTCAGTCTTGCATCCATGGTATTCATTCAATCTTGGAAAGTGTAATTCTTGCCTTACATATCACTCATCAAGGCAGCCATATTATGCCTTTACTATACACATATTCTTACATCATGCATGTGCATCACTCGCACATTTAATATCATTCATACCAAGTTGGTATTAATATCATGCTTCATATCAAGAAGTTTCACAATGCATTAAATCCATGCACTCAAGCCTATACACACCTAGCCCAAACATACATCATGCAAGCTCATTGCTTTCACCCTTTCCATGTCATATAGACACATGGACATATCATACTTCCAGATCCTTCTCCTAAGGATCTTATTTCCATTCTCAGGACAAGTCCCATAGAGATACTCAACATCGAGCTTCCCTCCCGTTTGGGAGCTTGTAGTCATTCACATGCTATCCACATGGCCAATTTAACAAACATAATCATAACTATGTCCCTCTTTCTGTATGAAAACAACCAAAAATAAATTATTCTTACCTCTAGTGTTATAAGATGACTCAACAACCCGAAAATATTATTTGGGAAAATCCAATAGTTCCCCAAGGAAACAAGATAGTTTATCAAGATTCTCTTTCATGCCTCAAGCCATTCTTGGTCAACATATTTCTACAAGGGAATCTTTTCCTAAACTCTCTCTCATATCTATCTGAGTATACCAATCTATTTCGATATGGTTATCATCCACCTTTGGATGTCAATATGACCCATGGGTCAATCCAAATGTGTTTTGACACCTCCTTAAATCAGACCTTGCATCGGTCCTTCACTAACCCTTACAGTCCTATCTTATTAAGGCATTATTCCACAACATCATCAACTTTTCATTCTTGTTGTTAACTCCTGCTATTATAAGGTCATCCTCATCTAAAAGGTCCACTAGCATACTGTACCTTACAACCCACCATAGGTTATAACATGCCTAATTTGCATGTTCGATATTTTTCCATATGCATTCTTATGCATGGACATGCCCTTGAGTTAACATGGACATACACTCCATTAGCATAACTATGAGCTTTTGAAATTGCTCATGTCAATTCACTTCTACCTTCATGAAGGTTTCTCTCAATCTATAGGGTTCCTTTTTACTTTCTTACTGGATTATTCCAGCAACAATTTTGAGTCAGTAAATTAACCTTACCATTTCCATTAATCCTATGATTGTGAGGGTCATACACATATATTGGGTTTAATCCTTTATTAAAACAATAATTATTACTGCTAAGGATCCTTTCAATACATTCACCTCCAAGTCTTTCTATTAGTGCTCATGAACATAATACCATTCCTGTGGGATTGTCCATCATTTTCAAGAAGAAATGGTAGGCTTTCTTTGCGACAGACTAGCATGATTCAATGTCATTGGGTAAAATCCCAACCGAATTTTAAATATGCATCTTTCTACTCGAGGAACTTATGCAGATGATTTCCATTTGGTATTAATATTCTCAACAAGATAATATTAGCCTTGGTAACCTAATCTTATGTCGGTACAACAACACGTACGATTGCATAGTGAATTCAACTTCTTTATTTGGAAGCATTAGCAACATATAGTGCAAATTTCCAAAACATCTATCAAGAATAGAAAGTTACATTCCTTTCTTTAGTAGAGGTTTACTAAGCCTCTTAGGAATGGGTAAAACAGGTTGTTACCCCTTAAAGTCCTCTAATAACATTTTTATATGGTTTATGTATGAGCCCAAGTAGGCCAAGTGTTGTTTCCATGATTTGATACCAATTTGTAACACACCTGACCGCTAAATAATCCTTGAAGGGATGGGACATCATAATTTTGTTTTTCCTAACTATCTCAAATCCTAATTTTGACATTTCCATTGGCTACTGCTCACCAAAATATTTCTAGTGGTCTCCACTGCACTAAAATCTGAGTTCTGGTTTGCAATTTATTGCCTCATGAAGCTCTTTGGATGTTATTAGTCAAGGGCCACATAGCATCCGCCTCATACATATCATCCAGAATTACCCGTTTCCCCAGAACTCCCAACACTCCTGTATCTATGGTGGAAATCCATTTCCCATTAAATCCGATGGTGGATCTTCCTCCTGGTTAAGGAACACGCTTCAGGATAATTCGACGTTTGGTGTTGAGCACCCATTTTTTGTCTATGCACGAGACCTCTCGGAGTGCCAACATCTCTCCATGTGGCCTCGACCATTCTGCGATCGACACTCGACGTTCTACGTTGAGTGTTGGTGTTCGACGTTCGACATTCTATATTGAACGTTGACGTTCGGAATTTGGTGTTATACGTTGAACGTAAATGTTCAACATTTGGCGTTCTACATTGAATATCCCTTTATGATACTACACCCCAAATCTTCCAAAATACTGAAGTCTCGGTCGCATCACCAACCATGTTGGCCAGGTGGGAATGAACCAGAGGTTGACACGTTACAAGGGCCAGGGGTAACACATGTCCTCATCAGGGGGTGACACATGTCAAGCACTAATAGGCATAAGGGTTTTGCAAAACGTCCATATCCCGGTGACACGTGGCACATTAGTTGCGGGTCGACGTCACCCTGGATGATGTCAATGAGCCACGTCAACCCCAGATAAACAACCTTCTAACATCCTTCAGATCTCACGGTCGAGATATATCCACATAGATCCATAGATATACTGTTCTCATTGCTTCACAACTCTGGGCTTCGAAGCTTATCAACTCACCACATCTCGAGTCCCCTAGAGAGCCAAGTCTTCGGACAAAAGGATTTGGCGCCATGCATCCCCTATATATCGACAACTGGGATTTACTCTGTTGGTTGTGACTTCGGGAGTCTTCACACTTTGAAGAATCTCATCCAAATTCCTCTGCAGTGTCAAACCTCTGGACCCCAAAATCTCCTGCCACGTGTCTTCCACCCATGGAAACGTCGTCACTCAACACATGGATCCTTGCGTGTTCTTGACTTGACACACACATTCCATCGATCAAACGACCGAGAGGGATCCCGAAGGATCCATAGATCCATGGTCCACATTACTTTTCTACTCCGACCTTTGAGGGTTTTGAAGTTAAAACACACCGGCCCTCCCAAAGCGGTCAACGACGGGCTGACTATATCATATATATGATGGTTGGAATAGTTCTCGGGCATCCTCAGATCTACAAACTAGATTAATTTCAGGCTACGGTAATTCAAAGGATCCTTCTCCCTTACGACGAATACCAAAATTCAACGAACTCGCAAAGACTGAAGGAGTCGAGGAGTTAAAACCTGGGTTCCTTCTCCAAATCCAATGATCATGCCAGACCTTGTATCCTCTCGAATGGATCTCCTCCACTCGTCTTCCAATCAAAAGGATCTTCCCTTTCGAGACTTAAATCTCACTATCCTTCCTGAGCTTTTTCATTTCTGAAAAACCTAGGTGCTGGCATGCGCTTTGCGTTCTTTCTCCTGAGCTTAATAGACTCCATCTCCCAGAAGAATCAAAACAACTGGGAGTATTGAGATGCATACGAGAAACTATGCCCAAGGTCAACGAACTCACAATTTATTTCCTTAAACTTGAGCCACTACAGGGCTAGAACATTTACATGTACAAACCATATAGTTCCTTAATTTATTAAATACATGACCAGGAAAATATAAAGGGACACATTCTAATCATCAAGAAAACATGCACATACCTGAAACATTCATAGGATATCCAACTTTAATTTACATTTAATGTTCAATTACATAGGATATGAGAATACTTATCTATTATAGGTTGCAGCCAACTAACTGATTGTGGGTGTGCACCTTTCCACCCAACCATAGGCTCAAAGGAATTCACTCTTAGGACTCTGGCCACCCCCGTGCCAAGCCATGATATCACTAGGGAACTTATGTCATTTCTCAAAGATCCTCTCTTCGTCACAACAACCTGCAAGGTTTATCAGATGCTTCCTTAGTATCAAACTCACAACATATTCAGGTCGTGTGTTCCCCTCTATGCATGCGCTCTTTTCTGGTGTCTCTCCTTCTCTCTGCAGAGCCTCATGCACACACCTCTCTCTCCAATGTCTGTGAGTGTATCCCCCTCTTTCATTCCCTTCCCAGGATGGTTCTTGACCTATCCAGTTCCTTCTGTCAAAAGGAAACTCAAGTCATCCTGGGTCTACAGGAATATGTGGTACTTCGGGTTGACAACCTCCTGTCTCCTCAGCTAGACCATGCCTCCATTCATGGGGGTGGTTTTTTATCCAACCACCAGTCCTTCCTTCATTAGATGATTCCTCTCCTTGGGATCCGAATGAGGCTTATTATCTCAGCAAATGGAATTTGGGTCATTTGAACTAATGAACCCTCTCCAAAGTTTCCTCACTCTTTCCTCTAGTGATATCATGACCAATACGTCAAGGATTTACCCCCACATTCAATCATTGTAAATATAAATAATACATTTACATTATTCCCATGCCATATCAGGGTGATCATAATTAAGGATTAATTAGAAGCTGGGGAAACATGGGTATTACAACATGCATTTCAAATTCACATAATATTCTGCCTAAATAGGATGCATTATGCCAAATATAGAAGTAAGGCTATGATAAGTATGGATACACCCCCCCAACCTAATGTTTTTCCTGTCCTCTATTAAAGAAGAGTAAGTCTTAGGAAAATTTGGCAGGGAATCTACTAGATCACATTATCACATTTTCTAACTATTGACAATAAAAGGAGGGTGCATACATTTTATTAGCTTTAGGAGTCATATATTGGAAATATCGAGATAATGATGAGATCCTGCAGTGGCTAAATATGAGTTGTAATGATTTGAAACTGTCAATATGTAATAGGACATGGTGAAAATTTGTGTCTTGATAGTAGGAGTATTTGTAGTTTGGTAGCATAAACTATCTATGGTGTGGAAACAAAAAACATTTGTAGTGCATATGTAGGATGACAAGGATAATATTCGTAGCATGTATGTAGGAAAGTAGGGGGAGGGTCCACAACATGTTTGCAGGATGGAATTGAGAAAATCCACAAAATGTCTACATGATCAAAGCAAGAAGGTCCACAATATGACAACAGAAGAAATGTCCTACAATAACTGTACCATAATGCAAGAACAAAATATTTATTCTGATTGACAATACTCTTTGAAAAGTATATGTTGTGTGTCAACAAGAGTGGTTGCAAAAAATATTTGTAGTTGCAACATAAAATATTTGCATCTATAGAAAAAAGGTCCGAGGATGTTCATGTAATGTCCCTTTCCAAATAGGAGCTCTAGAAGAGGAGGCTTAATGGTCTAAACCACCCCGTTAGACTATAGCCAACCCCAAAGAGGGGTAAACAGGGTTACTA
>SNQJ01S0061317.1:0-14040 GCA_010110895.2 Picea sitchensis | reverse complement strand
TAGGAGATTAAACTAAATTACAGATACTTTAGCTAATCAAATTTTAGACTGGCATCTCGCACACATATAAAAAGACATACACATAAACATGTAAATACATTTTTAAAGGCAAATATGATCCATAAGACACAAAAAGACATAAACATCCATATATAATATCATAATCATCAGAGTACATAGGTGGACATAAGCGCCTCAAAAGTATGACCAGTAACGAGTCATGGGGATTATGCCCTCAAAAAATATATACAAGTAGTGCTCTTGGCATGTGAAATGTCTAGACTAACTAAGGTCAAGGCATGTGGGCCCTGTTGTAATGATCAACAACTTTTAGAAAATGTCGAAATAGTTGGACCCACGTCCATGGTGCCCCCACTACACGAGGCTGCATATATGGTGGCAGATCCTCAATCTCTTCCATAGGGACTGTGCGGGTGAGCGAGGTAAAGTTTCGCTCGACTCATCTCAAAACCCTCTCAGCCTCACCGATTGGAAGCTCTCCTGCTGCTGTTGGTCCCCCTGCGGAAGAAGGTGCGGCCCCTGGCTGAGGACGATGCATGTTCCTCACATAATCCGCAGGTTGCACTGGTCCCACATCTACACATAATAGACACATATCTGTCAAATACTCTGGTATAAAAAAAATGATATATATAAAAAAAAAAACATAAAAATTACATATGTTTCACAAAAAACAACAACGATGCAAACTTACCCATCTCTCCTCGCTCCTCTCCAGGAGGTACTAGTATCTCAGGATCTCTCAAGAAATCAATCCCAGCATAAGGGTAATCCTCTATGACTGGGATCTATTGCGACAACCAAGCAAAGAAATCGTCATCAAAGGACTCATTGGTCCTTCCACCACCCTATCGTGGAAGTAACACTGCCCATATGAAAACCACAGGAAGAGAGGCCTAATGTCCTCGTACCACCACTCGAGGAATGAAACTCAGAACACTTTCAAAGAAGAAAGAGCATAGAATTGTCCTGAACCTGAAGTTCCTCTACATTTGCGACTAACAATCTGTCAGCTGCCTCTTCATACAATCTAGCAGTGTAGTGCTCCAGTCAAATATCTATGCATTTAAGCACTAGACTGAACAATTCATCTGTGCACAGGATGCTTGATGTAGATCCGTAGAACTAGTATTCTTCCCAATAAGAAACACAATCGTCTGCAGTGATAAGTCCGTGATCTTTCTTATGGGAACTTGTGAGCTCGATCGGTCTGTACAAGCCTCAGAATAAAGTCCTATCAATTCCAATATGTTATGAGGCCCTGAAGGAAATGTCTGGAAATTGACTAGTTCCCCTCTCTTGGAGAGGCCAGTCAAAAAATATATGTCCTCTGTAGTAGGAACCAATGACTGCCCCTCTAACATAAAGGCCTCTGCGTCAGGATGCCAATAATCAACCAAGGCATTCAACAGCCTAGGTTGTGCCTGCACAAAAGGACATAGGAAGAACTTGAGCAGCCCACATTGCATAAGGAAACAACAACATTGGGGTCTTCCCCGACCAACTCACTAATCTCCTCATGCTCTCTTTCCCTCCAGTGAACATACATCCTACAAAACACCAAGTTCAGGAGGGTTAACCCTTGTTTTTAATTTTTTTTTTCATTAAATAAAGGGGTCCACACGGGCTGTAATGATGACAGTCGTGTGTACACGCGTGCAATTTTTCCTCTGCCCGTGTGGACCTAGGGTCAAAATTTTGAAGGTCGACGCCCCCCCAAAACTTGAAACCAAAAGCATAAATATATATTTAATTTGCAAGAGGAGAGAGTTTATACTTACTTGGTCCAGACAGATGGTCGTTTCGTCCACTATAGCTCCTGGAATCACCACTTTTATCAAAGGGGTTTTTTTGCTCCAGAGTCAGGAGTGGCGTTGGAAGGGTATGATCGGGTATCAAGACAATTTTTTTGGATTTTTGGGTCACTTTTGATGGTCCATGGGAAAAACCTCAGATGATCAACTTGAGCGTGTAGGTTAGGTTTCCACCCCGAATTTTGTATCTCCTTGTCTTTATCCCTTTTCCATAGGATAGATCCCATCAATTTGCGACACCGAACCATCATTACTGCTTTAGAAGTGTCGCGATTTGGTGGTAGATCTTACTGGAACATGCATGCCCTAGGTAGATCCTGGTTGCGTTATGGTGTCCATGCTGTCACTAATGAATGTAGGCTCAGAAGCCCTTGTTGTTTTTCCTGATTACGAGTTTGAGCTTCATTTGCATGATTCCTTTTCACTCTTGACCTCACCCTCGGGACTCCCAAAAAACATAACGGGTCTTCTTTTAAGCCCTTTTCAGACCCTCTAAACATGAAAAGATTATCGAGCGATCTTGTGGCCTTTCACACTCGTTAAACTGAAATTTGAAGTCACGTCTGTCCGACGGTAGTTTACCCCTTTTTCGGTCTGGACGATCAACTGTACGAACATAGGTATACTCTAAGGAACTTCAGTTCTCTAGAAGAGTACCCTCAAGTATAATTTTACCCCTTTTTCGGGCTCGAGGGACTGAATTTACAAAAAAGGAACCCCCACGGAGTCCATAGTTAATCTCTTTTCAGACTCCCTAAAATTGAAAAGATCGCCAAGTGACCTTATTCTTTCACACTCGTTAAAATGGTCCAAAAGAACATTCCTGGCAAAGTCCATAGTTAATCTTTTTTCAGACTCCTTAAAAATGAAAAAATGGCCGAGTGATCTTGTCTGTATCACACTCGTTAGAATGGATTTGAATAGACGTCTTGTCGGTGCTAGTTTACCCCTTTTTCGAACCGACTAGACTACCTTCGAAAAAGGTACCCCAATAGAGTCCCCTTTTACATTTTTCAGACTCTCTAAATATGAAAAACCACCGAGCTTACCTTCTCTGGGCTCGTTAAGATTACATCAAAGGACGTTACCATTATGTGTTTTTCTAACTGCGTTTGCATACCTGCGTCTTTGGTCTAATGCTGGCTCCATGTTTCTCTCAACTGAACCATCTGAAGCATGCCTTATACGCAAGCCCTGTAGCACTTTGCCTCTGCGTCTTGACACCTTTGGCCCCTGGAGGATTTTTCTCGAGTGTCCTTACTTTGAACATTAGTCTTGTCCCTGTGCCTTGAACTTGTATGTTTGCAACACTCGTTCCTCCTTTGTAATGTAACATTCTTTTATTCTTTTTCCAAAATGATTGAAAATGAATAAAAAAATCAAATATACCCCAAAAAGAGGAAGGGAAAAGTATTTTCTTTATTGGCAACATAATGAGTCTCCCTTGGATAAAGCACATATGTCTGTTTGTTCATCAAACTCTGGGATTTAATATGACCTTAGGAATTTGTTCTTGCTACATAGAGTTGGGTCCTCCTCCCTTTGGTTATTCTTCCAAACATATGGAGAGTTTGCATTGCCTCTTGCCTCGTAAACTTATGTTAATGCCATGCTTCCTGAGTCTCATCATTTGTCGTGCTATTGTCCAAGGGAAATTTTTACCAATCCTGAGTCGGCCCCTCTGCAGTTTGTCTCTTGCCCTCATGATCCGGCCATCTCGAAAGTCCAATCAAGTCCTTGTTCGAAATCAATGAAGCCTTCAGTCTGATCATCAATATTCTCTAGTCCATGACCGATGAGTTGTCGAAGACCTCTGGGTAGTGAATTTGTACACTCATATTACACTCCTACCCAAGTTTTGAGGATTTTGAAGTTGTTGCTCGAGCTATGAAGACCTCATCTCCAACCATCAGGCCTTATCATCTTCTAAGAAGATGGATACTCTATACATATATCTTTTTTATTTCAAGATGTAGCTCTGCTGTGTATTTCTCGTGGCTACACTTTATATATTTATATGACATGGATATACAGTGTATTTTATTGGTAGCCATGATGTTATTTCATCCCGAGCATTTGTATGCCCACCTCGGTGCGACAATTATTATTTTGTAGAAGGCACCTCCCGATTTCTAGTCCCTGGGCTCACTTGTTCGGAACTTTGGTGAATATTGTTAATGTATTTTGGCCATTAGATGCTCTTCTGATCTCAAATGTTAGGGGGCATCTGCTATAACCCTAATTTTCACCAGACATGCTTACCTGGAATCAAGCCATCTCAGATTCCTTCTTTGCCAAAACAATGTTGAACAACTCTTCTTAAAAACCCCTTTTATAAAGGCCCATGCGCCCTAATCCATTACTGCATGCATGTACATGCTAGCTGACCCAATACAACCCACGTGTACCTACAAAATCACAGAAAAGGGAAATTTGAAAACGGAACACACAACTTTGGGTAATTTAACTAAACCTTTTGGACATGCATGGCCATAAATTCGACCAAATACCTAGCTTCTTCTAGCCTATAAAAGAAGGGTTAGGGGTCCCATTTGGAAGAGGAGAATCATAGTAAAGAAACTATACCCGATTGTGCATTCCCTTTGTCCCAACCTTTATCCATCCTCGTGCAAAGAGAAGTATAGAGAAAATAAGTTGGAGGACAGTTGAAGAGGATCCCAGGACCAGGTTCATGGAGCAGTGGTTGACTTTATCATTGTAAGTTGATTTAGTGAAGTTAATAATAAAGAAGTACTTTTCCCATCCCACCATATGAGGTTTTCATGGTTTATTGCATATATGTTGATTAAATCTCTAACCCATTAATCTGTATATCAAATGCATGTGGAGTTCTTTATTTGTCTTGTGTGAATGCAGGTCAGCATTGGGAGGAGAGATGCAGTCAAAGAGAGAGCAAGCATGAAGAAGGATCGATATCAAATGCTTGAAATAAGGTATGCTCACTTGATCTTCTTAACTACGTATTTGCTTAAGAATAATGGGGATTAGGTCCAGGATGACGGTAGAAAGTAGGAATCTTTAGGTATTTTCTGCATGCATGATAAAACCCTAAGTGATAGTTTGTAGAGGGATCTCCCACTCACAACAATAGCTAGCTATGAGTGCTAGCTACCACCCACAGATAGATGAATAAACATAGATCGTCAAAAAATGGGTAGAGGGATATCTGAGGAACTATGTGGGAGGGTAGTACCACACACGGGTGATATGGTTGCACATGGTTCAGTATTTCTACAACACAAGTTACCATATGTCTATCAGGATGTCACCATATAGAGCATTGTATGGATATGATGCACCCTCTTTTGTGGAGACTGTACTTGGGGATAACAGGGTCCCCGAGGCCAAATACTGGGTGGAGGAGAGCCAAAGGACTCTACAGGAAATGAGGGAAAACTTGCAAACAAATCAAAACCATCAAAAGATCTATGCAGACAGGCAAAGATTCGAGCGTAGTTTTGAGGTAGGTGATTTGTTTTTTCTGTGATTACAGCCATACATACATTCCTCCTTGAAGAGGAGCAGGGTAGAGAAGCTAAAGCTAGAATTTTATCATCCTTACAGAGTCATCAGGAAGGTAGGCAAGGTGGCATACGAGCTAGAGCTATCGGAGGGTGGAAAAAATCATAACGTCTTCCACGTTTCTTGCCTTAAAAAGGAAGTGGGATAGCAGGTCAACATTTCAGAGGAGTTACCACCCTTGGATGAGGAGGGCCAGTTGGAGCTAGTGCCGGAGGAAGTGATCGAGCAGAGAGAGCGCAGGTTGAGGAGAAGGGTCATCAGGGAGTGCTTAGTTAGATGGATGGGACTTCCAGTGGAGGATGCCACATGGGAGGGAGAGCATATTTTGCAACACCCAGGATTGATGTTGCTTGAGGACAAGCAATCTCGGGAAGGGAGGACTGGGATGTCTCATTCCCAAGAGTAGGCCAGTAGGGAGTGACTTAATAGCCTATTTATTCTCGTAGACTATATTCAGGCACAAATAGGGAACAAGAGGAGAAATAAGGGTGATTTGAGGGCTAAACAAAGAATTAAGACAAAAAGCATAGGAAAAGTCACTTAAGCCTAAGTCAATGAATAAATTGAATGAAAAGGTGTTAAAGGGGGACTTAATTAATTAGTTACTCACCTTAGGAGGAAAAGAACCTAGCTTAAGTGATGTCAATGGTGAATTAAACCGAGAAGAGTATAAAGGGAGGAATTTGACCTAATTTCTCATTATGTTATGATTTGATGTTGAGATATTTGTAGAGGAGGAGGAAATTGACGCCCTTGGTGTTTTGTGGATTTCTGGAGGAAACCACCACCATTGATCAATTTCGGTGTTGAGAGACACACCCTAGCCTATCAAAGATACCATCCAGGTATTTCATCATGCATTTCATGGATCCAGTTCAATGACTGCACAACTCCGCCAGCAAGGGAGTAAGGGTTAGAGAGAGGGTTTGTGTGGTCGACTGATACATATAAGTATTTTGCAGATTCCTTCCGACCCATTAGAGAGATATCCAAGGCACACCTATTGAGCCATTTGTCATCAGTTTCTGATGGTGGAATCTCCCAGGATGCAACACACAACCAGTTAGGGTGCATCTCTTGAGGAAGTACAATTGGGGTTCCAGGGGGTATTCCATAGCAGATCTGAGGAAACCCTTCCAACCCATTACAAAGGAGGCTAGGACAATCATTTCGATTCGTACATTGTCATATTCCACCGGTGTGAAAATTCCCAAGGGGTGACATCAAGAGCTTCAGAGGTCAGATCTCCAGCCCGACACTCACTAGGATCAGCCTGGAGGCTAGGGCACTTCTTTTGAGACAATTTCTAGTACATTTCGATGGGTATCGCCATCAGGGTGAGTTTTCCAGATTCTGCAGCAGTTACTGTGAGCTTCTAGACTGCTTTTTTTTTATCTATCCATGCATGCACAAATCATACTTCATTATTCTGATCATGAGTATTTATTATTAGTTGATTTGTATTCCAGTGACGATCTATGAGATATAACTAATGATTAGTATATATGCTTCCAACTTATTATTGTATTTCCCGATTTTCCTCATTATTTATATCAATGATATTTGTTGTCCTTTATTTCTCATGCATTATCTTTATACTGATAAAACACTTAATGAAAGAAACACACATGCGAAAATCATCAAGCATGTTCACACATTAAATCAAATGCATCCAGAAACCCCCAGAGTATCAGACTTTAGTGAAAAAAACCGTAGTTCAACAGTAGATATCCAAATCAGCTGGATCAGAGATATTTCAACTTACAGGTTATTATAGAAGGTTTATTGAAGGCTTCTAAAAAATTGTGCATCCAATCACATCCTTGCAAAATAAATGTGCGCGATTTGAATGGACTTCAGATTGTGTAAGGAGTTTTCAACACTTGAAGAGTTTGTTGACAAGTGCACCAATTTTGAGAATTGTTGATTCAGAGGCAAAATTTGTTGTGTGTAGGGATGCATGCAAGGAAGGGCTCGGTGGATTCCTTAGTCAGAATGGGCATGTGATATGCTACAAATCAAAAAAGTTAAAAGAACATGAAAGGATATATGCTACTCATGAATTAGAATTGGCATTTATAGTGCATGGCTTGAATATGCGGCAACACTATCTCATGGGTAAAATATTTGAGCTGAGAAGAAACCATAGTGGTCTGAAGTATTTATTTGGACAACCAACTTTAAATGTTATACAAAGTAGGTGGATAGAATTCCTCAGTGAGTATGACTTTGACATAAAGCGTATCTGAGGAAAAGAGAACAAGGTGGTTGACGCACTCAACAGGAGGGTGCAAAAAATGCATGCTACAACCATTATCATGTACAAATTATATTTTTGTGACACAATTTTAGAAGTTTCCAAATTAGATTAATGCCATATGGACATACAGGTGAATTTACAACAGGTATGTCATAACATAAATTTGAAGGTTATGAGCTAAAAGAGGATGGAATCCTCATGTATAGGCACAGAGTCTATGTGCCAAATGATCAAGAATTGAAAGATATGTTATTGTTATAGATGCATAAAGTTCCTTATGCTAGACATCGAGGCTACCAAAATACAATAAAAATAGTAAAATAAAATTACTATTGGCAAGGTATGAAAAATAAGGTTGCTAATTTTATTGCTAGATGCCTTGAATGTCAAAAGGTCAAGGTTGAGCATAAACATCTAGCTGGTTTGATACAACATTTTCCCATTCCTGAGTGGAAGTGGGAAGTTGTAACCATGGATTTCATTACTAAGCTACCCAGGACTTCTAAGAAACATGATTCTATTATGGTAGTGGTGGACAAGGTTACTAAATCTGCCCATTTTATTTAAGTGAAGTCAACGCACAAGGAAACCAACATTGTTGAAATATACATGCAAGAAATTACTAAGTTGCACATTGGACCTAAGACAATTGTGTCTGACAGAGATTCCAAGTTCACATCGAAATTTTGAAAATGGTTATTCAAACTATTTGGGACAAATCTGAACTTTAGCATAGCATATCACCCAGTTTCAGACAAACAAACAAAGAGGGTAAATTGGGTGATTGAAGATATGCTCAGGATGTTTGTGATGGATAAAACATCAAAATGGGAATACTACCTTCACTTGGTAGAGTTTTCTTACAACTATGGGTATCAATCATCCTTAAAGATGAGCCCATTTGAGGCACTTTATGGTAGAAAGTGCAACACACCAATGAATTGGGACAACTCAACAGACCGCGCAGTCGTTGGTCCAAATTTGCTCCACGAAATGGAGGAGCACATGGTAAAGATAAGGAAGAATTTAAATGTTGCCAAGATATGAAGAAAAGGTGTGCAGATAAAGGAAGAACCCACATAGAGTTTAAAGTGGGCGACCATGTGTTCTTAAAAGTAAAAGAAAGATGAATTTGCCTGAAGTTGGGAAATTTTTCTAAGTTGACAACATGCTACTATGGGCCATTTGAAATCCTAGAGAGGATTGGTCCTATCACATATATTCTTGCATTGCCTGCATCCTTGTGTATTCATAATGTTTCCATGTATCATTCCTTAAAAAGTCCGTACCTGATTCTAATCATATTATTGATTGGAATGTGATTCAGGTGGAGCCAGAAGGCGATTTTCAAGTGCGACCGATTTTCATATTGGATCGAAAAATAAAACAACTCAGGAATTGATCCATGGAGCTAGTAAAGGTCCAATGGACCTGGTACGGTCCTAAGGATGCAACTTGGGAGCGCGAGGATACTATGTAGTTAGAGTATCTACATCTTTTTGAAGACTTTTGAAGTTTATGTATGTACATGTGTAGATAATGCACTGAGGACAATGCATAAATAAGGGGGAGGGGAATGTAATGTCCCTAATCCTAAACCCTTTGTATTTGTACATATAGGTCAGTGAGCCATTGGTACCAATTGTAAATGTAAATGTACATATAGGCTGGTGAGTTGTTGGCACCAAGTATTGGTTTTGCATGCACCTGAGTTGTGCGCGGGGATTGTTATCAAAGAAAGGGTGTGCACATTTCATAGTGATGCACACACATGGGTAAGTGCAGATGGTTTCAAAGGAAGAGTGTGAAAATTTCATAGTGTTGCACACACTTGAGTAACTACACAAGGATTACTTGAAAGTGTGCATCGAACCGAGTTATATATATATATTTGAGGTTGGAGAGCATGTTTGGTTATGAGGTTGGTGAGCCAAGATGCAAATAGGCTAGTGCGCCTATCCTTGTAAAATGTAATCACACTCAAGTTGTTAATAATATCACATCTCTACGCATAGATAGATCAGAAAAAAAGAGACAGGGGGATAACTCCATCGAAAAGGGAAAAGTGGGGGGGACTCAAGTCCTAGGGAATATTTTGTTAATATTTCCAAAAAGTGTAATTTATGGATAATTATTTATCCTAAGTTCTCGAGGGATGGGAGTGAGTCACCAAGTGGCTAAAGCCTAGTTATGAATGTGACACATGTTCATTTTAAGGCATGCAATATTATTACTGGCTTTAGTGTATTTCAAGGAGGGAGTACTCATTCTTGGAGAAGATTCATTCATTTTATCAGGTGCAGAAGGGGTCGAACCATCTGGGAATTACAACTATTACTTTATCTGCAGAGAAAATATTGTAAAGGGTTTTTCGGTATTGTAACCTGAGTTTTGTTGTCGAAGAGGCAGGTTGTCAGGCTCATGAGAATTCTTTCTAGTGAGAGATTTGTTGTTGAAGAGGCGGGTTGTCAGGTGTTGAGATTTGGGTACCTTGGAAAGTGGTCCCCTTGTGTTTATGAGATTCTAAACACACGTGGGAAGTACTTTGTACCTTGTACTATGTAATTTATGTCTAATTTTACTCTGACTTAGGAGATTTAAGTCAAAAGTGAAATTTGGTCATTTTAGCCTAAAAGGACAATTAATTCACTTTGTGGGTGAATTAGGAGACATAAAGTGAAACTATGGAAACTTAAGTAAAGTGGGTTTTGAGTTGATATTTACTTGAGATGATATCAACCATTGACTTAGGATGAGATGAGATGATCTCATCCATTCAATTTTTAGGTTTCTTCATCTATCCTTAAGGAGGCCGCATAGGGCAAAGGAGAGCTCAATTGTTCACCTTGAGAGTTTGGTGAGGAGTAGAGAGGTGATAATTCAAAGGAGAGATCATCAAGATAGGGTGCACATGTTCATGGAGGGCACAAGGCTAGTTTGAGTCTCAGTTATTTGTGGCGAGTGTGTTTTCTAGGAGGAGGGCGCACTTGAGGAGGAGGGCACATGTCTACCTGGTAGAAGATTGTGTGGATCTTTCTTGTTTATGATTTGTGGGTTGTGGAGACGGAAAGCAAAGGGAAGTTTGCATGGAAGGGTTCTTCAATCATCAAAGAGACAGAGAAAGGGTGCAAGTATCTTCAGGCATAGTCAAGAAAGGAGGGGGCACACTCTTCTAGGGGTGCACATCCCATGGAACCATTGCAAAGCTTGTGTTGAGCTTGCAGAGTATCAGGTTCCTTTGTATTTATCTTCCTTGTTGTATAACATTCTTGAAGCACACTATATATATACATTCATCTCAAATTGGTTTTCCTCGGGGGGTTTTTATCCAGGGTCATGTTGACCAAAAATACCTGTGTTCATTTCATGTATGTTAGAGTTTAGAACAACATTATTTTAGCACTAATAGATCTCCAGGTGTGCTATATAGCTTATGGTATGCATGTGCTAATCTTTGGTGACAAAACTACATGCTAGAGCACCCATTTGGCCTATGTAACCGTAAAAAATCGACGAAGAAGTTACTTAACAGTTTGTTGTCCTAAAACAACAACAAACCATTGTTAGATAGTTGAAACTTAGATCCAACTTGAGGTCAAAGACAAACCTAGTTGGCATCTTGATAGGACCTGGAAAAATCTTCATGGTATTAGAGCTTGGTGGCTGATTTTTGCTGAGTTTTGGACATCATATTGAGGGGTTGTTTTAGACACATTTTGGAAAGATTTTGTGGACAACCATTGGCAGAGTTTAGTGGCAACTTGCTGGAAGAATATTTTGGAGGTTTTTAGAGAATTCGGTGGACATTTTCGTTAGTCTCTTTTCACACCTACGTGGTAGGAGTGAGGCTGATTTTTCACGACCTCTTTTCACACCTATATTCCTAGGAGTGAGGTCAATGTTCATTTGCCTCTTTTCACACCTATGTTGATAGGAGTGAGACAACGTTCCTTTTCAGTTGAAGAATCAGTTTGAGTGAAGAGGGAAGTGATGTCATCATCTCACATGCATGTGGAGGATAGGCTAGCTGGAGCTAGCAACTAGTCGCCTTGGAAGGCTAGGATCATCTTTTTCTTAGAAGACCTTGAACTATGGGATATAGTTGAGGAAGTTGTTCCCATTCCCCCTGATATTGATCCCATCTTGTTAGTAGATTTAAGGAAGAGGAACAACAAGGAAAAGAGGACAATATGTGATGCAATGCGGGATCACATCATTCCCCACTTGACTAGGAAAGATTGGGCATATGAGATGTGGGAATCTCTATGCAAGAGTTATGATAACTCTAATGAGAACCATAAGATGGTTCTTCATGATCGACTTAGGGGCATTTTCATTCTCCAGGATGAGTCAGACACTTCTTTCCTTATCCGATACACCCAGATTAGAGACAATATTGGAGCCATTGGAGAGGTGGTGGACCCAGATTCTATGGTGAGGACAACCTTAAACAACTTCACCAAACCATGGGGCCCATTCATTCCTGGAATTTTTTCTAGGGAGGTCATGCCCACATGGGAGAGGATGTGGGATGAATTCATTCAAGAGGAGACTAGACTTGTGGCAGAGGCTTATGGAAAACATCATAAGAAGACAGTGCAGGGTGATGAGGATCTTTCTCTTTGGACAAAGGGAATGAAGAAGATCGGGCAGGGAGGTCGGAAAGGTCCCAAGTTTTGGGCCCCACCATAGGGAGGAGAGACCAACAGTGGGCCGAAGAGAGACATGAGCTCAGTGAGATGCTTTTCTTATAGGGATATGGGTCACTATGTAGGAAAATTTCCCAAGAAGAAGAAGAAGCAACATGATGTTTAAACAACGACAATAGAGGAGCTTGAGTTCGATGAATAGTTTCCGAGAGAATGTGCATTCGCGACTACTTTTCCTATTGTTACACGGTGTGCACAAAATCCTTCTCTCCTAGGGATTCTACAACCTCCTGGTCTTGGATCTTCAAACTCTCCAAACTAAATTGGTTCTTCAGGCCTTCAACAGACCGTGAGAAATTAATACACTCACACATGTCCCCTTGATGTCGCGTGTAAGTTCATACTACTTACAACTCTACTCTTGGCACTTGGTGACACCAATTCACGGGTAATAGTCTTGCGCTAGACTCCTTCTCCTCTGTGACCTTGGGATATAACCTCGAGTCAACCCTTCGCCACTTTAGGATTTGGCAATATTGCAACCTCCTCCTTTGTTTCCTTCTGAAAGATTTTTCTCCGAACTCACAGATCTCTGCCACGTGTCTCCCAGGATCTGGCGGTATAGCTATACTTTGATTTTCACGGCTTTGCGAAACTTCACTTACTCCACACTTACTTCCTCCAGACCTCTAACTCAGATTCTCTAATCCGCTACCATGTGTCTCCTCCCAGCTAATGGTTAATATTTTCCTCACAACTTCGCGACTTCGAAAATCCTACCTTTTCAACACTTCGAATAATCTGAATTCTGGAATACCAAAACACCTCACGACTTGCCTCCGTGCAATATCTCCCAGATCTAATGGTCTCGACTGACTCCCATCCCTCCTGGATGGATCTCGCTTTATTGAATCGGGGAAACCTCAAAGGACTCCTTCCTTAGAATATTTTTCGCCACTCTCCCTCTTGAACTTGTGCTTCCTCAAACTTTTTCCTTCTCAGAGGTTCTCTTTTCAAAACTTAGTCGAATCTCAGTCTGTGCACGCCTTGCAACAGGTTCTCCTCTGAAATCCATCCAATCTATGGATGACTTCAGCTACCCCTCCTGAGATTCTAAGTCTAAAGACTATGTTGCGCACTCCTTGCGAACAAAATTCTTGGAAGCCACCTCTCTAGAAATTTTTGAGTCAAAGTAGACTTCATCACACACACCTTGGGGACGTTGTGCACTCCTTGCACCTATAATATTCACGTTATCTCTTCTGAGCTAATGAGTCAAAACAGACTCTGTCAATGCACTCCTTGTGGACACTATGCACACTTTCACTTTCTCGTAGAAAAGAAATGATTGAAACTTATTGAAAGCTTCACAGATTCACACATTCAACCATGTAAATGCATTCATAAACATAAGAACAAGAAATAACAAAGAATTTGAAATAAACAGAAAGTCTACCGTTAATTCATTCAAATAGATGCATCAATACCATACATTTGAGACAATGCTCCTCTGTTATATTCATTCAACTGAAATATACATATGTTCATACACTACTTCTCGGTAGCTCTCAACTGTCAGTAATTTGAGTTCCAACAACCTTTACTGGGAAACAATACAAAGATTTATATAAGAGGGCTCTTCGATTTCTTCCCTCCAACTAATCTAAAGCTATCTTATCGAACTAAAATCTATCAACTACTAGTATTTATTACAATAAATATTTGCGACAAACATATCATATCGAACACATCG